>JAODAL010002556.1:0-193187 GCA_025379985.1 Phyllomedusa bahiana
AAATCACAAAGGTTTGTTAATTACATAGAAAAAGGGTTTCAAGGAGTCTATGAAGTTGGGCCCCAATACTAGATGACCTACGAACCCGTTATCCATCGACAGGGTTGGGGGAAAAGAGGATTTTGTGGGATGATAGGGAAGAATGCGCACCTATAACCGACAAACAATGAATGACAAAATCACTATCGCCCTAGGAAGAAAAAGAATTTGTCAAGAACTCAAGGAAATTCAGGGGGGATATTCCGGGCCTCCGGCTGATGAGACTGGGGCTGAACCGCTGGTTCAGAAAATGGGGTGATAGCTGGTTATACTGGTGGTGACTCTTTGTGCTGTGCGCTGCTTTCCCCTCTACAAAATCTTTTGGGCCCCGGGTCGCTGCAGGGGACCACCTCAGGAACTTCCTTAATGGACAAGAACCTTAATGTATGATAAATTTGGGGAGTTTCCCAAAGGGTACCCCCCTATCAGAACCCCCAAAATATAAACCCAAAAGGGTTTTAATTCTCTTTTTTAAAGGGAAAGATCAAGGGGAAAACCCACACTGTTAGTGGGCCATGAATTGCGTTTTGAATTAACCCGCTAGGGGGGTTTCTTCAAAATCCTTCTGAAGAAATCCACCCCCCTTACCCCCATGGACTTTTTCCCGGGTCCATGCTATTTTTAGTTTCGGAAGGACAATGGGGCAGGGGAAAATTTGGTTTTTTTAGGGGGGAGTAAAGGAAAGAGTTTTGAACAATATTTGTTGATGCAAAACTATAAAACCCCCCAAAAGCTTTTCTCCTTGAAAAAGCTTTCAGCTTGAGCGAATCCATTTTGGGGAGAATGAAACAGCAAATAGAAGCACTCAAAAAGGTCCGGTTCGGGAGTAAAAATTTTTTTACCCCTTCCTCAGGAGCGCGTCTTGTTATCAGTTCCCTTTCTGAAGAAAAGTTCATTTTCACGGAACTAACTTAGTTTTTGGGAGATGCCCCCCCAAAAAAATTTTCTCTCAAGACAAAGTGGCCAATGAAATTACCAGAAGCTGCCCCAAAAATGGGCATACATCCGTCCCCTCAAACTTACGCCGCCGCGCTTTGCTTGTTCAGACAACAAAAGTTGTAATGCATTGTATTGTAAATTTCTTGGAACATGAATGAGATTCAACCCGAATCTGCGTCTGACCATTTCTAATCGGCCGACATGTTCCCCCCATGTGATTTGGAGTCCCCGGGAAAAGGGGTCCCCCCAGGTTGGAAAAACGCCCCCCACACCCCGCCCAGTATGCCCCAAACAACTCTACCACTTACTCCTCTTCCCCCCCTACCATGCATTCTCAGCATTACTTATACTTTACCTACCCCAAACCACCTTTTTTCGGGGTGCTGCACAAACACCTAATTCATCAGTAAACCATCTGAAAATCACTTTTCATTCTTTGCTTCTTGCTGCAGAGACTCTCCCCCAACCCCGGCCCCACCCCTTTCTGCCATCCCACCAAAACCCCTGCTAACCGCAAAAATTTTTTTGTACCTTTTTTCCCCTCCCCTTTTAAAAGGGTTTTTTGGGGAATGCCCAACCCGTCGAAAAAAATCACTGCTGCCCTGACCTGTTCCTTTCAATCCTCAATCCCTACTTCACAGAAATTGGCTCCAGCAATCAGATACCGCATCCCTTGCTGCCCTCACCTACGGGGGCCTACATTACCCACACCCCCAGATTACGGGCCCGGTGGGGATTTTGGCATACTTCTCGCTCCACATTGCACTCCCAGGTCATTCCCCCTGTACCTTAACTCACTTCCCCCCCTTTGAGGTCCCCCCCTCAGACTTTTTCGCCTTTTTCCATCAATCGCTTTTTTAAAGCCCCCGGCCCCCCGCCAGTTTCTGGACATTTTCGCTCTTCCTCATTTCCTCTCGACTGAAAAACCCAACTGATCAGGGGCGATTTCAACATCCCCATTGACAACCCCATGTTCCTTTTCCCCCTCTCAGTTTTTTTTCACTAACCTCTTCTCTTGGCTCTCGCAGTGTCCTGACTCTCCAAACTCACAAGATGGGAACTCTCTGGATTGGTCTTCTGTCGGCCCTCTGCTTAACTTTCTAATCTACCAACTCTCCTTATGAACTCTCGGATCATAACCTTATCTCTTTTACTTTAACAACTTTCAGTCTTTCTCTCGACACACCAACATCGCATAGAAATCTCCGCTCTATCAAAACTCAGGAGCTCACAGACACCCTTACAGTCTCACTGCCCCCCTTCTCCTCCCTTCCTGTCCTGGACCTGGTGTCAAACGTTACAATGAAACTCTCAACAACCACCCTGGACATGTTGGCACCACTCCACACCGCACCACCAGAATCAGACGCCCGCAGCCTTCGCCTTGACACCACAGCTTCAGACTGCCATCTACAGTGTGTTCCAGGTGCGGCTGAGCGTCTGAGAAGAAGTCAAAGCTACCTGCCCGACTTTTTCACTACAAATTCATGCTCAGGAGCCCTACCACACTGCCCTTCATGCGCCAACAAAATATTTCAGTCCCTATCTCAAAAACTACACAACAAAACCCAAAATGTTTGTTTGACACCTTCCACTCTCCTCAGGCCAAGCTCAGGCCCGGTCATGACCTCTGTGCTGAAGACCTGGCCCTACTTCCAAAGGACATAAATTGACAGCATCCGGCAAAACCTCACATCACAATCCCAATTAAACACCATGCTGTCCCTCCCGCACATCCTCTAATCTGCTCTCAGTCCTTGAACTGACATCGAAGAAGAAAGTGTCCAGGCTTCTCCTGGACTGCTCGCCCCCACCACTTGCTCTAGTGACCCATTCCCTCTCACTCTGCTCCAGTCCATTTCTCCAGCTGTCCTCTTTCACTACTCAATTGTAACCTCTCTTTCTACTGGGATCTTCCATCTTCCTTTAAACATTGCTGTTATAAATCCCTTACTTAAAATGCCTTCTCTGGACCATCCCTGCGCCGCCACACTACGACCAGTCTCTAACCTGCCCTATCTCTCCAAAACTCCTGGAACACTTTGGTCTACTCTCGCCTGGATCCGCTACTTCTCTCCTACTCTTTCTAGACCTCTGCACTCCGGCTTCCGCACCCTACACTCCACAGAAATGCTCTTTCATAAAGTTTTCAAATGATCTCCTGACAGCAAACTCTCAGGGGGAACTACTCATTGCTGCTTTTCGGATCTTCTCTGCAGCGTTTGGACACTGTGGATCTGCCCATTCCTCAGCATGACTCAGCGCCATCGGTATCCAGGCACGCTCTCTCTTGGTTCTCTTCCTTACCTCTCTGACCGCTCTTCGATGTCTCATTTTCGGCTTTTTTCTACCTCCCTCTCCTTCCCTCTTGCTGTCGGGGGTTCCTCAGGGATCGTTCTTGGTCCTTCCTCTTTTTCACTCTACACAGCCCCATTGGGAACAAACCCTCAGCAGATTTGGTTTCCAGTACCATTCTCTACGTGATGACACTCCATCTACACTTCCTTCCCTGACATCACTCCTGCCTTCTACAAAACACAGAGACGTCTGTGCCGCTGTCTTGACATCATGTCTCTCTCTATCTCAACTAAACCTCATAAAAACTGAACTTCTATCATCCCACCCTATCTACTAAAACCGACCTCACCTGCTATTTCCTTTCTCAGTGTGTGGTTCCACCATAATCCTAGGCGGAGCAGGCCGCTGCCTGTGGGTTATACTAGACTTGATCTGACCTTCACCCTTATATCACATCCCCTTGCTCGCTCTTGTCACCTGCACCTTCAAGAACTGCTCAGAATCCGTCCCCCCATTTCTCATGGGAAACAACTCAAACTCTCATTGTTGCCTCTTATGTCATCTCGTCTTGACTACAGTAACTCCCTCTTGTTTGGTCTTCCTCTCTGTAAACTCTCCCTCTCCAATCTGTCCTGAAGCAGCAGTCCAGGCTTTGTCTTTCTTTCAAGCCGCTTACTGATGCCACTACCCTGTGGTTCAGTCTCCTGCACTGGCTGCCTATTCAGTTAAGAATACAACATAAACTCCATCACTCTCACACATAAGGCTCTACACTAGTGCTGCACCCCCATACATTCTCCTCTTTCTCCTGTCTACCACCTACCCGCTCTCTCCGCTCTGCTAGCTGATCTAAGACTACACACCTTCAATCATCCGAAAACTCCCCTGCCCGTCTCCAAGATTTTGCACTATTGCACAGTTCTTGGAACATGGTACCCTGTGATCAGCCACACTCACAACCTCACAGTTTAAATACACTCTGAAAAAACTCATTTCTTAAACAAGCCGATCAAGATCTTAATGGTCAACCCAATTCTGTCACAGATTCGTCACTTCTGCACTTTGGCACCCACAGGAACTTATCGGTATATAGATGTATGTTGGATGGCAGGTTCATCCACATATTATGATATACTACTACAAATTTAGTGTAACATGTTGGTCCATTGTATAAAACCAAGCACTTGTCAGCTTTGTTTCACCCACCACACCTAATTGATTGTAGGCTTCTTGCGAGCAGGGCCGCACACTGTGTTCATTTGTCAAGTAGCGTTTTTTTAATGTAATGTCTGGTTTGTTGTTTCTGTGCTTATTCCCTGTAGATGTTAAAGTGCTGTGGAATTATGTTGGCGCTATATAAATAAAAGATTATTATTATTAATATTAATTATTATTATTATATTATTATTATTTTTATTTATATTCATTATTATTATATGAAGATAAGATATCATATTAGATAGATACTATATGAGGATATATAGATAGGTAGATAGATGGATAGAATAGATAGATAGATAGATAGATAGATTGAGTAGATAGATAGATAGTTAGATAGATATGAGATAGATAGATAGATGATAGATAGATAGTAGATATTAGATAGATTAGATAGGATAGTATGGATAGATAGATAGATAGATAGATAGATAGATAGATAGATAGATAGATAGATAGATAGATAGATAGAAAAGATATGAAATAGATAGACTATGAGATAGATAGATATGAGTTAGGATAGATATGAGATAGATAGATAGATCGGATCGATAGATAGATAGATAGATAATGGATAGATAGATAGATAGATAGATAATGTAGAGTGTTGCAGACGTTTTGCAGTAAAAAGAGAATTTTGCATTCGTGTGTCTTTCACCTGCACAGTTATCCACATTTTTACATAACTTGTAGATCAAACAAATTTACTGGCAAGGATCCTAGTTTTGTTTCTAACTCCATTTATGGTTCTGAAATTCATAAAAAAAAAATTATTTGTACAACATAAAAAATTTTGGAAGCTCTCTTCCTTGATGTGGGCGTTAACCATGTGGGGCTGATTTGAGACGCTGCTGCTGCCGTCTTCCCTGTATGTGGTCCCTATGGATTTTCTCACCTCCAGATCTCCGTCTCTTTCTACACTGGGTGAGATATCAGAGATGGCTTTTGAATATCATCCTATAGATTCCGGCTGCTGAAACCTGCACCATCAAGCAATTTTTTTTAGCCATCACTTAAAATCTCTGTCTATGGAGAGAACAGATATGGGAGAGATTTGCTGAATATTGACACATTTGCCCCGATGAGGGATCTGCTATATCAACTCTTCTTAGCGTTACGTCTCAGTTCTCTGCTTCCCTTTCCAAAAGGCCAGAGGTTCTGAATGTGCATCGTCGCTGTTTAGCCGCTTGACAGCAGGATTTTTATTCTATGATGGAAATCTATTCACGTAGGAAATTAAAAGGCATCTAATTTTAGGTATACAATCTTTTTGAATGCTAAAGGGTGTGAATACTTGTGCAACCACTTTTATTGTTATAATGCTTTTAAGAGCAAAGCAAACAGATTTGATTAACAACATTCTACCATTTTGTGTATGCAACTCTATGCAGACTTATGCAAAGTCAAAGTGACCCACTAGGTTGCCAGAGGATGTGCCGGTGGACCCAATTTCTAACACAATGTTAACCTTTAAAGTTATATTCCCATCTTATTGATTAGCTGTAAACATGTAGGCAAAGGTAAAGAAAGACTATTACCAAATACACCGCTGTTCTGATTTTGCTTCCTTTATAATAATCTTTAATAATTAATCTTTATTTATATAGCGCCAACATATTCGCAGCACTTTACAATTTGAGGGTGTAGGTACAGACAAAAGAAATACATTGCAACCAATGAAAAGGCTACTACAGGATGAGTCACAAGGTGTGAGGGCCTGCTCGCAAAAGAGCTTACTATCTCTTTAGGTGTACAGGAGAGACGAAGGTAAAAAGTGCTAGATTTACTATGGGTCCAGCCATGTGAATAAATCGGGTTGTTATATGTTAGAATCGGATGAACCTGCCACACCAAACGTATTTCCTATATACGTAAGTTATGCGAAAATGAGATGAGTTGGCTTAGGGAGTGGGGGGTGGGGGGGGTGTTGGCATTAGGGATTCTGGTAGGCAGAGTGAGAAGATGTTTCTCAGGGCCCTTTCTAAAGCTATGGAGAGTTCTCGAGTGTGCCTGATCGCCGCGGTAGCATTGTTTCCAGAGAACTGGTGCAGCACGTGTGGAATGAAATTTGGAGATGGGCCATGGGGAGGTTGGATGTTTGATGTGAGTGTAACCTGATATCATCAGCAGAGCGGAGTGAGCGGGTAGGGTGGTAGAAAGAGATGAGAGAGGAGATGTAGGGAGAAGCAGTGTTGTGGAGATCTTTAGGAGTGAGAGTGATGAGTTTATGTTGTATCCTGTACTGGATAGGCAACCAGTGCAGTGAATGACACAGGGTAGAGGCACTTCCTTTCAAAGTTCAAGCATTTCTTATCTCCTGTTTATTTACAGAAGGTTTCCTAGGCTAATCACCACCTCTCTCTGCTCTAGCAGTGCCAGGGATGTCACTTCCTGCTGTGTCTTATCAACAGAACAAGAGCTTGTTTATCTTCATTGATGACAAATATTAACCCTTTAGAGCTCTACAGCCTTCTGCCCTGCTGTTAAAACTCCTCCTTCACCAATTTACCTCTAACAGACTTCGCAAGGAGTAGCAGAGCTGAAATGTCAGTCACTGCTGTAGAACCACCCACAGCCTGGACAGAATAGTTAGGGGAGCTGAAGCTGTAGAACCACCTAGCTGAACAAGGAAGGGGAGTCTGAAGCTGCAGAGCCCGCCCACAGCGGTGAAACAGGAGAGTGGGAGTCTGAAGTTGTAAAACCAACCACAGCCTGAACAGGAAGTGGGAGCTTGAATCTGTAGAACCGCCCACAGCCTGAACAGGAAGTAGGAGCCTGAATCTGTAGAACCTTCCACAGCCTGAACAGGAAGTGGGAGCCTGAAGCTGTAGAACTGCCCACAGCCTGAACAGGAAGTGCAAGTCTGAAGCTGTAGAAGCTCCTACAGCCTGAACAGGAAGTACAAGCCTGAAGCTGGCTGTGAAGAGCAGGCTCTGTGAAAGTATGAAGTAATTAAAATTCTGCATTTAAATAATCTAAACAAATTAAAAATAAGCCCTCTGAGTATCTTTCTCTGGTGGGTCCAAGGTATCCATTTAACATAAAATGAATGTTTTTCCATAGCTGTAAATACTTACAGTATTTTACTCTATGCTCAGCCCACTGCCAGTTGGCTAACATCTTTTGAATCTTTTTCTAATCTCTCAGGTACATGTACAGATTACATACATAGATACTAAAAAAGATGATAAGTTCCCTGGTGGCAATGGAGGGTATAATGATCTCTGGTAGTATTGTGTAATAAAAAGTATTTGTGATAATATCCATGGAGGGCTATGGGGAGTGAGGCAATTAAGAAATAACACATTAATGGGCTATGGGTAGTGAAATAGTTAAAGGGTTGTCTCATCCTGGGTTTCATAGGATGATGACTGAAATAATGCTGCCTTTGCTCTGTCCTTCCTGGTCAAGCTGTCGTAATTAGCATATGAGGCTCCATGTATTCAGACCTTCTCTGTTTATCAGTCTACATTAGCTTAAATTACCTCTCTGAGGTCCAGAGAAGCTTCTGAGCTAATGTAAACAGTAGATTAATTAGTCTTTTGTCTGAAATATTAGAGAACACACAAGCTTTCACACTGAGTGATGACATCACTCCCTGCTATCGGATAGGACAAACATCAGTGGAAAAGGAGTATACAGGTCGGTCACTTGGGGATTCAGAGAAAGCACAGAAGGTGATAAAATTCATTGTAGTCTTACGAAAAAAAGATGAACAAAGCAATATATTTGGAAAACGTCTTCATTTAGTGTTCCCTACATTTTGAAAGCTGATCTTTGTAGTTTGACAACCCCTTTAGTGATAAAATCCCTGGTGGGCTAGGGCAGTGAAAAAAATAAATGATTACACCCCTGTTGGGTTAGGGTTGCATAGGGATGAGGATAATTTTCAATCAAGGAGTTAACTACCTTAGTGAAGGCTGTAAAACACCTTCTTCTTGCTTCTTCAGCTGTAACTGTAGACTCCTCACATAAACAGACCCTGTATCACCCATTATCAGACACTGTCTATGTACTCTGTGAGATACCTGTGGACAGTGTAAGTGGGGAAGGGTAGGTAAAGTGGCAGGACTTGTGTTTTATAGCCCCCTTTGGCCAGAATGGGGCAATTACCGATTCGGGAACAGGCTGCATAGGCTTCCTGCCTGCTTCTGCAGAGTCATATAAGGGAGCCACATTCATATTCAAAGACGGCTATCCAAACACCATTGTGATAAAAACTCATCTAGAAGGTTTAGACCTTGGGCTTCTATGTGATTTTTCAGAGCATGCTACAATGGAGACCTGTTATGCTTAACACGTTTCCTTACAACTTCATTTGTCCTGGAGGAAGTATCTCTCCCTGACACTATGCTCTATCCCCTGCAAGGGATCTCTGGACCCCACTGCGGCACAAGCAAGGAAAGGCTGGGATCAAACATGGCTATTATAAGTGTCTGCCCTCAGCAAGATCACTGGACTTCTACTTGACCCAGACAGGTTCCGCTCCACATGGTGGGGGCATCTAGGGAAAGGCTGCCTGACACAAAGCAAATGTATCAAGGCCAGTCGCGTTATCTCAAATGAGATAAGATAATGCAGTAGTTTTATCTGCAGTCCTATGTAAACCACAGGTGAGATGAAAATGACAAACTTAGGTTCCATTTACTTAAGCAGATATTCCTATAATCAATCATTGTGAGGGCTGCAAGCATTGACACTCCAGGTTATGGTCTGAAACAAGGTTGGGTAGCCTATTTCTGTCATTTAGGCCATTTGGATATGTATAACCATACAAAATCATCAACTTAATAATTAGCCATCTATATTTGGTCAAACATTTAATTAACTCCCCCTAAGGTGATGGCTGGAGCTGCCTCTCTCCCTGATCAGCAGGTGCACATTGCTGTACGGACAAGGACAATGGTAGCAAGCCTCATCCCTTCCATTGCCCCACTACTGCACAATGGGGAAGAAAAGGCATCGATGAGAATCGTAACTGAAGGAAATATCTGTGTTTGGACTACATATACAGGGATCCTGATTTTCCCACTCATTTCCACTGATGTACTGGTTACGCCCTACGTTACTCAACAGGATTATCCCAGTTAGGTCTGCTATGCAGTTCCTATAAATTAAGATGTCCGCACAGATTTACCTTTCCAGGCCACTTTACTGGTTGTTGGGTAATCAGTTCCTACGTAGCCTTTACACTGGCCAACCAGGACAAAAGATTTTCCATTAGTGTCCACAAAAGATCTAACTATGGATTTCTCTTGTTTGTAAACCTCTGCAGCTCAGCACCTACAGACTACCCATGCTGGGCTGAATTAAGCCCAGTAAGAGCTTCCCCAGGAAGAGCTACCTACAGACCAATCACACTGAGTTGACCTGCAATGCAGTGTACGTTCCCCCTATGCTGTGATGTCGGTACCTCCTTGAACATACAGCAGTATATCAGGGAAAAAACAGCACTGACTACAGTTGGTCCTTAAAGGGGTTTTGCCACAATCTCATTTCATACCTCTTGTATCCAGCTCTTCAGTTCTGTGTGCTCAGAATTTGCGAGGGGCGTGTGTGATTTGTGTTGAATTACATATCCGGGACCAAGCAGGATGACATCACCAGGCTTTCCTCTTAGTAGTCAAAAGAACGTTTATGTAAAGCACTGTGAGTAGCTGAGAGGTAAAGTTTTTGCCTCCAGGCACAAGGGCCCTAGGATCAGATTCCAGCAGGAATCAAACCTGTGTATTTTTTTTCTCTTTATAAATGCACAGACCTTATAGAGGTTTCTTTTTCTATTTATTTGCACTATTTGATTAATTACTAAGGAGCACAGAGGACAGGAGTAGAATTGAATCGACAGCACCTGGCGTTTGGAACACTCTGTAGGTGCCGAGAGGCGAGGTGAGTCTGAGCATGTGCAACAAGGACTGGGAGCTCTCAGCTCTGGTCGTATCCCAATGGGGACTATGCTTGTAAAACATGGATATCACTAAAAGTAGCTGCTAAAACAAAAACATGCAGAATTTTTAATAATGATGAATGGTGAAAATGTTTGTTATTTCATTTGCAAGCTTCCCATGTCAATTTTACTTCGTGGCAAAACCACCTTTAAGTCCTGGATTCTCCGCCACTCCTCCACCAGTTTACATGTAAGACATCTGTGTCTCCCCAACCCCGGGTGTTATGATATTCATGCACCTTCTTCTTTGACGTGCAGTAGTATATCCTAGTAGAAACAGCATGGAAGTCCAGGATGCCCTCTCCCCAAGTTTAGATGCAATGGACCAAATATTATCCCCCATCCCCACCCCTCCATGCTTTGATGTCCTTGTCCTTTTTCCCCCCAAGTACAGTAGCATATCGAGGTTTAATTGACATGGACTAGAGTTGGCCTTAAAGTCTTGGAGGTCCCCCGAGTTTACATGCAATGCAACTCAGTCTCTATTCCTCCCATGCTATGATTTCTATCCCCTTTTCCCCAATGGGAATTAGCATATTAAAGCAGGCGCATTACAAAGTGCCGTCGGTGCCCAATAACGCGCCTGATATTGGAGTGATTAAAAATATAGCAGACAGGGCTGCACCAGTTCTTGGGCTGGAAAGACGCCGGACTTCTGGCGCAGCCCCATACATACATGTCACCCTTAGGTCTACATGTCCCAACATGCAGTTTTTTTACTCCATATTCCTGAACTGTCGTACACAAATAGGCAGTGATTATACGCGCGGGCTCACGAAAATTTGTAATGCGCCAAATATGATGCGCTGTGTGCCCCCGTCCGCAAATTGCACTAATTGAGGAGCATTACCTATGTTAGCGGCCTCTGTCAGGCAATGCGCCTCGACAGGCGCTTTACATATACTACCAAAGATATGCCATGTGCCGAGTGTTGCACAATGCGCCTTTTTTGACGCGATTCACCTTTTTAGGTACAATGCGCCTTTTTTAAGGGCATAAGTTATTTTCTATACAAGGTATACCTGACTCCAGATTTTTGGAAGGATCGGACTTCTGGTGCACTTTACACTGATTTAATGCACCTAAAACTGGCAAGGAAATGACACTTTTCTGACATGTCGCCCAAGGTCTTTATTGTATTTATTTCATTATTCATGTATTTGCGGACACTGATACCATCCTGACGGCTGTGATACACTTTGCAGTTCTTACCTTTTGACCTTGTACTATTAGTTGTATCAAGGCTGACTTTATTATTTTATGGTTGATGTCTCTGCATGCAAGAAAACCATCCTGCCGATCAAACCAACCCTTGTGTTTTCTCCTTTCATCCGTAGCAGTAATTCCCCCTGTCCTGGCTGACATTCCCTGACATTATGCAGACATTTTAAATCTTTAATCTAAAACACCCCCAAGGTATTTTATGTCCCGTGAACAGCTTCATGTTTCTTAATAATTTAAATAATACTTTGCTGGAGAGTTTCCACTGAGGGGAATAGAGGGGCCTTTCTCCGTCCCATTTTACGTGTTGTGTGAGCCTTCTTTTCATCACAGTCTACAGAATTTATTGCACCTTACAGCAGACAGGCAACCATAGGATTTATTGTGCAATGTTTCGCAGTTTGTTATTTTGCCTGTCCTGAATGAAAGGCTCCACGAGCAATATTTTCAAGAGCCTGGAACGTAAAAGAAAGATCTTGAAACTGAATTTAGTAAAATTCCTTCCTACAGTGTGATATATTTGGTAAAGTCAATGGGAAAAAAAATAACTTGCCCTTGACAACCTCCAATTGGTCACGTGATTGCAACCTCATTGGCAAATCCACACATGACAGATTTTAACGCTGCAAATGCCCCGTGGATTTCTACTGCAAATCCAGAGCAAACTCGTGTGAAGGGAACTTTTTACACTTCTGTTGGGAAAACTATTTGAAACCTCCACTGAGAGCTCCATCAGACATAGAAGAAAAAATAGAGCTCTATGAGAGCTATGGATTACTGCAATTGCTGCGCGCATTAAGCGCAATACGCTGCAAAATGCGCGCCAAAATATATGGATAAATAAACTGTGTGAACATACCCTTTAATAAGAAATTGACAACTTCTATCGGCTGCACTTCCTGTTGTCACATTTGCAGTTTTAAAAGTAGCAACTAAATACGGTAAACAAAATGAAAAAAAAAAATTATCCAAAAGCAAACGAAAGCCATAGAAGTCATAACATTAACAGGAAAAACGTAAAGAAAAATACATAAAATAGAAGAATAAAAGTTAATTACTGTATAGTTGCAATAGACTATCTACACATTATGCAGAGAATCAAGGTTTTTTCCAGCAAGAGTCAGAGTTGCCTGACCTTTAGCCGTCTCCCACACTCTGTAATTAAAGTGTTTCTTGCTGCTAATTAACACTAATTACGGAAGTTATAGCTTAATTGTATGCTACACTGTTAACAATTTTCTTGTATGCAAATTAAAATAACATGGCTTCCCATCCCCAAATATTACAGCTCTTAATTAAATGCATCATAGGGTATCAATGGGATCTAGAATTTAAAAATAAGAGGACAATGTGTGTGATCAATATGCTACATTGAACAGCACATGTTATATTGTTATACTAGCAATATTCTAGCTATTTATGTGAGGGGGAAAACCAAGGGTGAAGCCCCCAGCTGATCAGCTAAATTATATGAACTGTATCCTTCTGTACCAAGCACAGCCAAAACCAAGTGTTTGGCTCATGCAAACCATGCTTTCATTTAACTTAATGGAGAGTATCACAGTGGTCAAATCCAATGGTCAAATCCAATCAGACAATCCTATATTCATGGCTTACCCTAAGTGAGTAGAATATGTACCCATGTAATACAATTTTAAGCTGGAATTATTATTATTATTATTATTATATTATTTTATTATTATTAGTATTATTATTATTATTATTATTATTATAAATAATATATTAATAATACTTAAATTGTATTATTACTATAATTATTAGTTTCATTTATTAGATTTTATATGAGCATTAATTATTATTATTATTATTAACATATTAATAATACTTAATTTTCATTATTACTATAATTATTAGTTTCATGTATTATATTTTTATATGAACATTATTATTATTATTATTATTATTATTATTATTATTATTTATTATTATTACTACATTAATAATTATAGTTATTATAAATAATATATTAATAATACTTAATTATTACTTTAAGTATATATAAATATAATATTAATATAAATATGTTTATTATATTTTATATGATTATTAGTGATAATATTATTATTATTATTATTATTATTATTATTATTATTATTATTATTATTATTATTATTATATTATTATTATTATTCTAAAACTTGGATCTAGATTGCACAGGATAGGGGGCTCTACATAGCACACTGGGGCTGGCTAGGGAATAAATCTGGTCTATGTACTGAATGTGGTTCTTCTAGCGCTAATGTTCTGAAACAGGCGACTGTACGTCTAGTTGCCGATTTTATGACATGAACATTGCACATACATTTAGAGAAAACACAAACACCAGTTATAAAATCATAGAATAAAACAATAGACTGAAACATTAAAACATTTATCTTGTGGGTAAAAAGACTACACGTTTTGCAATAATTGCTTCCTGCTGCATCCGGTCAGGATTCTTGTATAGTTCTATGAGGGAATTCTGACCGGGACACAGAGGAATTTCTCTTTCGGGAGGCCAACTGCATGGGACTACCGGAGTCTGTTAATAAGCTTTTGACTGTGTTGTACAAGATCTGTACAACACAAATAGGTGAAAGCACAACTAATATACGGTGCTCTACAAAAATGTATTTAACCTACTATACCAAGAGCGCCTTTCCCTTTTTTCTTCTTTCCCCTTTTCCCTCATTTCTCTGTTTTTTCCCCAAGTGTCTACTGTAAGAAATGGATATTTTATTATATTATTATAGTATTAATAATTATGGTTTTTAAATATAAGATAATAATATTATTTTTTATTATTATTACTCTAATTAGTTTATAATATTTTATATGATTATTAGTGATATTCCCTATTTTAAAAATAATAATAATAACACTTTATTTAAAATAATAATAATTAATAATAAAATAATAAAGTAATAATAATAATAATTTATTTCATGTTTATTATTGTTTTTTAAAATTTTTATTATTACATTTGTGAAAAAATTCACCAAAACATCGTTAGTAATTATAATTTACCTGTACGGTCTTAATGTACAGAACTTAACTTTGTAGCAGCAACTTTCACTAAAGTGGCAATCATTGACAAGAGACTTTGGCGAGTCGCCCACAAATTTTTATGACAACTTCCACAAGGTCAGCAAGTTTAGGGAAATCTACCTGCATAATTGAGCATCTGTTTCTTAGTTTATAGAGGGCAAATTAGTTGTCTGGAATGATGCTCTTTTTGTCATGTTTTGTTTAGCTGCAGTAAAAAAAATTGCTGATTAAACAAAAACGCTTTATTTATTTTTTGAGTTGAGGGGCCCCAAAACTTTTTTTGAAAATTACAGATCACGTACAGAACTCCCTCATTAGAATTTGTCTAACGATAAAAATGGGCCCCGTCGCTTTTTCTTTTATATTCAACATTTTAATCACGGTTGATAAGAACACATCAGAAATAACTTTCTCTGAGTGGAAATTTCACAATAAACTTTCCTAATAAAAGTCCTAACAATGAAAAAATTACAAAATGATACATTGCATCTAGTTTTACTGGAACAAATTAAAACTTTTTTTTTATTTTTAGAAAGGTCTTTTTTGTAAAAAAAAAACTTTGTAGCAGATTTTTAAGCAGTTATTTCTTCTATTTTTTTTTTATTTCAGGGAACTCAACAATGCAATGTGTTTGTTGTTTTTCCTTTTAATCCATGCATGATGAATCCCTTAGGCTATGTTCACATGGCAATTATTGGGACGTATCTCGCCCCGTATTTCGCACCGTACTGCACTCAATACGGGCGGATAGTCCCAAAATTACGGTAATCCATATTTTTTCTAGAGAAATTTATTACATTCATCTCCCCACTCGTACAATACGCCGAGCGGGGAGAGAAGTGAAACGTTAATTATTCACGGCGCGTATACCCGCCGAGAATAATGAATGACTATGGGGCCAGCGGGGTGCCGGCCCACCCGCCCCGCGGGAGCTGCGGAGTTTCAAATCCGGCGTAATTTCGGGGGGTAAAATTGCCCCCCAATTACACGTTTGAACTGCTTAAAGGAAATTTTCGCATTATAACCCTCTCTCTTTCTTCCAGAAAAAAACCTTCCACCCGTCCCCCCCCAATTATTTTCAATTAGTTAAAAAGGCAATACAACACGTAATCTTTAGTGATTTTGGGGCAGTTTTTGAAGGATGGCATGATTTTCAATTTTTCAAAACCTTTTTGGGGTACGCTATTTTGGGCCTTAAAGGGAATGTGTCATCAAAAAAGGAGTCATTGTTTAAGTCCCATTTTGATGTTAAACACATTTTTTTTAGGTAATTTTGGTTGTTTTTTTTTATAAAATCACTTTCAATACTTTTTAATAATTCTTAAGTCTTGCAGTTTTCACTTTGGCCCTTTGGCCCTTTTTTGCACTGCTTTAACCAATCAGAGAGTCTTTTGTGGTTCATGCACATGGAACTTTAAAATGACTCATCCCATTTATTCTATAGGGGTTTTCTGTCATGCTCTGTGACCTGGGGAAGAAAACACTGTGTGGGGGGGAGAAAGGGTTAACTTGACTATCTCCCCCTTTTTGATGGGGGACCTTGTTATCTATTTTAAATGGTGTTCCTTTTTAGTTTGACCCTCTTTGTGTGATAATGAGTAGAAACTGAAATCTTCTCTACAGAACAGGATGCACACTATTTTTTGGCCCAGGGGGAAAATGAGAACTGCAGGACTTAAATTATTTAAAAAAAAAAAATTGAAAAGTGAATGGAAAAATTTTTTTAAAAAAATAACCAAAAAAATTTTTAAAAAAAAGGTTGAACAAAAAATGTGAGTTAAAAAATAAGTCCTTTTTGATGACACATTCCCTTTAAAGGAGTGTTCTCATCATAGACTGATTTTTGCAGTTGCCACCTCTAGGACCTGCACTTATCTTAGAACCCCAAAAGTGTTGGCACAAACTGAAGAGCCGGTTGTGGTTGTGCACAACTCTACATTTTGGGAGTTCCAAGTACAGGGGAAAGGTGTGTTCAGTTGTTCTCGAATCTCCCATAGAACAGAATAGAGAGTTATGTGCAAACCCAATCGGCTCTCCATTCTGAGCTGGCAATTTTTGTGGCCCGTGCGAAAGAAAAGTCCACCTCTGAACCCCGGGTCTTTTCAGTTTTAAAGGCCTTTCTATCAAAAGCCATTTAAATCAAAGTGGGAACACCCCTTTAAGAAAGCGGCATTTTTTTTCTTAATTTTTCTCAACTACTGTTGTACTTCAACACTAATTATTACATTACAAGGTTCATAACTTTTAGATTTTTCATCAATGTAGCCTTAGAAGGGGCTTATTTTTTGTGGGAGAAGTTGTATGTTTTAACCCTTATTCACTAAAGAAATATGGCAGGCGATCTGCAGCTGATCGGGTTCGGTTGTTCAGCTGGTTCCCTCCCTGGTTATTTAGCTCTGCAGATGCCCTACTCACTAGTGACTGAGGGGATAGATAGAAAGATGGGACTTCCTCCATAACCTGATTATAGAGTGCTGAGCTGTGTTCATGGCTTCCAGGGGCCTATGAAAAGATTGTCAGATAGTGTAGAAGGAGCTGCCAGAGGCAGGGTGTAGTTTCATATTGGTTAGATCACTTTACACTGCAATGAAGTCGTATTGCAGAGTATTGTACAATCTATAGGAAAACCACGGCACTCCTTGCAATGTAGTAGACAAAGTGATGTTTCTGCCAAATTGGCCTTTATCCTAAGGAACCTAAAAGGTGGAACGGAGCTGTGTTTTTTTCTTTTTTTTTTTTTTTTTTTTTTTTAATGCACTTCCTGTTACTTTTACAGATTAGATTTCGAGCCCAGCCCTCATTAGGGGGAACATGTATGAAGATCGGCGTGTCGAAGCGCCTGTTTTCACGTTTACTGTGAAAACTGCGCCTGATGTATGTCGGCGCCGAAGTGCGCTCATAAATGCGGGGCAAACTTCTACGCCTCCAGCAGACAGACCACATTGAACTAGGTCTGCCTGTCAGAGCTGTAATGCGCCTCACTTTGCCGACCTGCATTCATACATGCATCTTTCGAATGTGGTGCGTCCCGCCCCAGAACGCCCACAGCACGCCCCTTCATGTTCGGAGCATTACAAAGTGGCGAAACTTGCGCCTAACAGCGCATTAGGTGCATCCGACAGCGGAGCCGGCACAGTGAGGCGCATTATACGCCTGAAGATGTGTGAAAAGCTTCGGATCATACATGTCCCCCTAGGTGTGTGGCACCATCATATCTATGTTAGAGTATTGTACAATTGATCAAGTGATTAATAGCACTGTGTCTATTTTTGCAGATGACACCAAGCTATGCAGTGTAATGCAGTCTATGGAAGATGTTTGTTAAGTGCAAGCAGACCTGGACGCATTGAGTGTTTTGGCATCCACTTTGCAAATTAGGTTTAATGTGGATAAATGTAAAGTTCTGCATCTTGGTACTAATAATCTGCCGGCAACATATGTCCTAGGGGGGAAATAACTGGGAGAATCGCTTGTTGAGAAAGATCTGGGTGTTTTTGTAGATCATAGATTACAGAACAGCATGCAGTGTCAATCAGCTGCCTCTAAGGACAGCAAGATATTGGCAGGTATTAAAAGAGGCATGGACTCGCAGGACAAGGATGTAATATTACTGTTATAGTATAAGATTGGCGCGCGCGCGCCTCACTTGTAAATATAATGTTCAGTTCTGTTCTTCAGTACAAAGAAAGGATGTAATGGAGCTAGAAAGAGTGCAAAGTACGAGCAAACCAAACTTATAAGGGGAATGGAACATCTTAGTTATGAGGAGAGGTTAGAAGAATTAAACTTATTTGGTCTTGAGAAAAGACGGCTCCGGGAGGCTTGATTAATTTATATAAGTCTTTAAATGGCCCCTACAAAAAGTATGGGGAAAATTATTTCATGTAAACCCCTCATGTAAACCCCTCAAAAGACAAGAGGACATTCCCTTTGTTTCGAGAAAAAGGGATTCAATTTCAAAAGGAGAAAAGCATTCTTCACCAAAAAAGCTGTAAATCTGTGGAAAAGCCGTCTGAGGAGCAGGTCACAGCAGGAACAGTTGGGAGTTTGAAGAAAGGCTTAGATACCTACCTGGCACTAAAAAAATATTAATACGTATGTAGCCATATAAAATTCTAGCTGGCAACTCTGGGATCAGGAATGAAATTTTCCTTAGGGCAGATTAGTTTTTGCCTTATGGGTTCCAAAGTCTTCATCAATAGGGAAACTAAGCTAAAAAAAATTCCCTATCTCCCTCCCTTCATCCACATTTTCCCCACCCTTCGTTGAACATGATGCATAGGTGTATTTTTTAAACTGTACAAACTATGTCACTATGTAACTATGTAAGGATCAGTACAGGATAAGTAATGTAATGTATGTACACAGTGACTGCACCAGGCAGAATAGTGAGCGCAGCTCTCGGGTATAATACAGGATGCAACTCAGATCAGTACAGGAATAAGTAAGTATGTACCAGTGACTGCTCCAGCAAGAAATATTGAGTGGCAGCTCTGGAGGATATACAGGATGTAACTCCGGATCAGTCCAGGGTAAGTAAGGTATGTAACACAGTGACTGCACCGCAGAATAATGAGTACAGCTTATGGAGTTTTAATACAGGTTGTAACTCAGGATCATTACCGGATAACGTCATGTATTGTACACAGTGACTGCACCAGCAGAATAGTGAGTGCAGCTCCGGAGGATAATACAGGATGTAACCAGGATCAGTACCGGATAGAAATGTAATGTATGTTACACAGGGACTGCCACCAGCAGAATAGTGAGTGCAGCTCTGGAGTATAATACAGGGATGTAATCAGGGATCAGTAGTGGGGTAAGTAATGTATGTACCACAGTGACTTGCACAGCAGAATAATGAGTGCAGCTCGTGGAGTATAATACAGGATGTAACTCAGGATCAGTACAGGATAAGTAATGTAATGTAAGTACAAAATATATGTTAATCTTTTTGAAAAAGTGGATATACCTTTTAAAGCATGTTCTTCTTTAATATAATTGTTCCATAATTGAATCCATTATAAATATACTGAGAATGTGTAAATAGACTTTCACAATATATCTATGGTTAGAAATACATTTACATAATATCTTAATAGCAATGGAATAGGCAGACAGCGACACAATATATTGCTTAATAAGAGTCTAGTGAGATGTTACATCCAGACTCAAGAAAAAAATCTGGAGGCTTTAAGGAAGCCGGAGACATTGTGCGACGAAAATTCTCATCTAGTAACTGTAAAATACACTTTTGTTCTATAAAACATAATGCAGAGCTCTGTGAACCAGCGCTTTGTGCAAGTCATTGAAATGTCACGGGTCTCTTCTTCTCTGTCTTTCCTTTTGCGTTTTTCTAAAGCCATTAGCAGAGCAGCAGTCTGTGCATTCCCGGAATGAGCGCTATCGGTATTTAATCAGAGGTTTACATGACTTATATGTTATATTTGTGCTGCTTTAACCTTGGAAAAAAATTACAAATGGCTTTCTAATATAGCAGGGCTGAGTTTGTCACTTGGCACAGCTCATGATACTACAACATGATATTGCTTTTATATTGAGCTGCATGTAAGCTCAAAGGGAAGCTGTCACCTGGAACCTGTTGTCTGATCTGCCTGCAGCATGTTATAGAGCAGGAAGAGCCGAGCAGATTGATATATAGCTTTATGGGAAAAGATTCAGTAGAATTTGCAATTTATTCATTGAAATCCCTGCTTATTCTGTTTTAAGGAGTCCGGTAGGCGGTGTTAACAGTGATTGACAGCCTTCCTACTGTACGTTTGAATACAGTGATACTTGTCAATCATTGATGAGACCACCCACTGGACTCCTTAACCCAGAATAAGCAGGAATTGAAATGAATACTATACAAATTCTACTGAATGTTTCCCACAAGATCACATAGCAAGGTCAACGGGACAGGTTCCCTTCAACAAATGATCTTAAATTTGTTACTATGTTACTCTAGGATGTTTTTTTGATGTAGCAGAGCTGAAATTGCCACTTACGACAACTCATTATAATCATTTTGTGATGCAGGACTGCAGCGTAACTCATTATCTGATCATAGTGAAACCACAACAAATTCGACACTGCTAAATCTGTCCTTCAAACTTTAGATACATAAAGACGTTGTAATTTCATGATGAACTGCATTAAAAGACAAACTCAGTTATATTATAAGAGGTTTCCCATCTGGCTGTTTCATATATTTTACTCTTCACAGCCAGCTTCAGGCTCCCACTTCCTGTTCAGGTTGTGGGTGGTTCTACAGCTTCAGACTCTCACTTCCTGTTCATACTGTGGGAAGTTCTGCAGCTTCAGGCTCCCACTTCCTCTTCAGGCTGTGGGAAGTTCTGCAGCTTTAGACTCTCACTTCCTGTTCAGGCTGTGGGCAATTCTACAGTATCAGGCTATCACTTCCTGTTCAGGAAGTCGGCGGTTCTACAGTTTCAGTCCCCCACTTCCTGTTCAGGCTGTAGGCAGTTCTACAGCTTCAGACTTTCACTTCCTGTTCAGGCTGTGGCCGGATATACAGCTTCCGGCTCCCACTTCCTGTTCAGGCTGTGAGCAGTTCTAAAGCAGTTACTGACATTTCAGCTCTGCTAGTCCTAGCTAAACCTGTCAAAGGGAAATTGGTGCTGGAGGGATAGAGGGGCAGAAGGCTACAGAACTCTAAACGGTTAAGGTTTAGCAGTAACATAAAGATAAACAAGCCCCTGTGCTGCTGATAAGACACAGCAGAGAGTAACATCACCATTCCTGTCACTGTTAGAACAGTGAGAGGTGGTCAGTAACTTAAGGAAGCTTATGTAAACAAGCTGGAGATTAGAAGTGCTCTAACTCTGAAAAGAAGCAAAATCAGAACAGCAATGTTTTTGGTAATAATCTTTAATAAACTTTGCCTACATGTTTAACACTAAAATATGTGATAAGAAAACCCCTTTAAGTTCTTCCAACATCTGCCAGAAAAGCACGTGACTGGAAAGCATGCAAGAAATATGTGGCTGTTTCTATGGAGAGACACATAGGGCCACATGTATGAAAACTCTCTATGTCTAAAACTCACTTTGTTACCCATAGCAACCAATCAGAGCCCATAGCAACATATTAGAGGCCATAGCGATCAGAGTTCATAGTAACCAATCAGAGCTCATAGCAACTAATCAGAGCTCCCCTCTCATTTCATATAGTGCTCTGGAGAAATGTAATGGGCGCTCTAATTGGTGGCTATCGGCAACAAAGTGAGTTTTAGACCAAGAAAGTTTTCATACATGTGGCCCATAGTATATAGATGTAGCAGAGCTAAATTTTCTTTGAGATTTTTTTTTCCTTTTCTATACTATTTAACCTAATGAGTTAAAATAAGGCTTGTGAGTTTACACATAATAGTATATGGTACCGAATGAGAAACCCAGCACTGCCTCATCTACAGATCCTGTTACTTTCTTCCATCTACCTCCTCTTCTGTTTGATGTTAGCGAGAAGATTTGGTATTAAAGTATCACATCACTGCAGAACAGAGGAATTGTTCTGCAGTCTGTGACTATGAAGACACATAGGGCGACATGTATCAACAGGGCTGCAGCATTCGCTCTATTTTTAACCAGACGCACTCCAATATCAGGTGCATTACAGAACACCTGCGGCACTGTGTAACGGGCCTGAGATCGGGGAGCCTGCGGGAGGCGGGGCGCACTGCAACCGCACAAAGCTACATATTACAGCTTCAGTACGGCAAATCCAGGCGCATTGCTGCTGGAACAGGTAGAGCACTTTAAAAGTGGTTTACTTGGGCCAGAAGTGTAACTTTGTAGCGAGAAAGCGCTAAATTTATGACCCGCAGTAGAACAGGTTCATAGATTCAGGCGCATTCTATGTTACTAAGGGTATGTTCACATGGCATATTTTGGGGTGCATTTTGCCACGTATTGCACTTAATATGCAGAGAAATGCACCCCACAATTATGGTAATCCATATCTCTCATAGAGAACTATGGATTACGCCTCGTCCCCCGCACGTATAATACAATCGTTTTGTATGCGTGGGGAGATAATTGACGCGCCGAGAGTAATGCATGTCTGATCAGCGCGAGCTCCCGAAACACACGGTGTATGGCACCGCATACTATATGCGGCGAAATACATCTTGTGAACATACCTTAATGCACGGAAAAAATGGCGCCTGGACGCCAATAATCATACATATTGCCCATAGCTCCTCATAGGAGCTGTGTACATGAGATTTTTAATCAGAACATACCCTTAGTAATATCAAATGGTTTCAATAGCTGCTTTACCATTTGAGGGGAAGATGCCACATCTAAGGGGCAGTTAAATTTCCAGGAACAAGTTACAGGGCAGAAGGAGCTGAGAAGATTGATAGAACATTTTATGGGAAAAGAGTCAGTATAACTTGTATCTTATTGATTGAGATCCTTACTTTTTATGCTTTGGAGTCCAGTGGGTGGTCCTGTAGAATGATTGAACAGTTATGAGCCTACGTACAGAGATAGCTGTTTTTTTATGACCGCCCACTGGACTCCTTAGTTTTAATAGACCCAGGGTTTCAATGGACAATTAACAAGTTCTTCTGAATTTTTTCCCACAAGCTAGATATCTTTCTGCTCAGCCCCTCCTGTTCTATAACATGATGCTGGTAGACAGGGTAGCATTTTTCTGGTTACAGGTTTAGTTTAATGCAAATCAAAGCATTAATCCTACTCTCTTTTTCGTGCACATTTAATCCAGATGCTTTCAATTTTGTCACGGCAACACAAATCCATGCACTACAAGTAAAATATGATGGGGCACACACTATTGTTGCCAACAGAATAGCACGGTGAGCGATTGATCTCAGTATTGACGGCTTTGATTGAGATCTCCGTGATG
This sequence comes from Phyllomedusa bahiana, assembly GCA_025379985.1. Classification (NCBI taxonomy): domain Eukaryota; kingdom Metazoa; phylum Chordata; class Amphibia; order Anura; family Hylidae; genus Phyllomedusa; species Phyllomedusa bahiana. Next base: position 23,600 of record JAODAL010002556.1, read on the forward strand.
TATCTATGTCCTGTGTCTGGCACAGGATCAGCTTGGAACATAACTAATTCTGTTTGCTGCTCTGGAGGATTTTCGACGTGTGCTGTATATTAAAGCTCGTTTCACCAGTCAAGGTCAATACCAACAATGACAATGTCCACACCGACAAATACTCAACACAATCCTGATTTCCTGACACACCTGAAACCAGATGGATCAGAGGTAGGTCTAGAATATTGGACATTTCAAAATAAGATAAAACAAAATAAGTTATGCTGTGTTCACAATGGGAGCTTCTGTGTGCATTGAGCTACAGATGTGGCGAAGATAAATTTGACAGATAACGCACCATGATATAATGGCACAGAAAGGTATCTCAATGTCTTCAATGTTCTTTAAAGGCTGTTGTTATCTTGTAAGAAAGGTATAGTGTGATGAGCCTGGATCGGGGCAAGAGAAGGGCATAACAGGCCATTTGCGGGCCATTTGGTCTTGGTTAAGCAGTATAATTTGCTCCATGGTGTATATTTAAATTTTAAGAAGTTTTGATTAAAAGTTATATTTTAAAGGCAGGGTTTATGCTTATTTTGGCACTGACTTTGTTAATTACTCTGTGGTGAGTAAATCTTTTCTTTTTTTTCTGTGAATTTTATGCTGGGATATATACCTATGATGGATACCTCTCATTGTGTAGAAGAGCATAACAGGGTGAGCCATCAAAAGGTGGGGTCGCCATTGTTGGAGCGATTTCCCCGCCTCCTTAAGGACCAAACAGTGGAGAGAATAGGGAAAAAGATGTTTCTATATCTCCACAGATTATGTACCATCAGCACACCATTGTTTTCTTGTGAAATTCTCAATACGTTTGATGTGTTACATGACCCATTTCCCATTGGAAAAAAATAAAGTTGAATCCAAAATGGCTGACTTTAAAATGGCCACCATAGTCAACACCCATCTTGAAAAGTTTTCCCCCTCCCATATACTAATGTGCCATAAACAGGCAGTTGATATCACCACCCGTACCCATGTTATTTAGGTGTATCCATATAAATGGCCCACCCTGTTTAAGGGCATAACAGGGTGAGCCATCAAAAGGTGTGGCCACCCTTGTTGGAGCGATTTCTCTACTTTCTTAAGGGCCAAACAGTGGAGAGAATAGGGAAAAAGATGTTTCTATATCTCCACAGATTATGTACCATCAGCACACCATTGTTTTCTTGTGAAATTCTCAATAAATTTGATGTATTACATGACTATCTTCCCATTGGAAAAAAAATAAAGTTGGATCCAAAATGGCCGACTTTAAAATGGCCACCATGGTCAACAGCCATCTTGAAAAGTTTCCCCCTCCCATATACTAATGTGCCATAAACAGGCAGTTGATATCACCAACCGTTCCCATTTTATTTAGGTGTATCCATATAAATGGCCCACCCTGTTTAAGGGCATAACAGGGTGAGCCATCAAAAGGTGGGGCCACCCTTGTTGGAGCGAATTCTCTACTTTCTTAAGGGCCAAACAGTGGAGAGAATAGGGAAAAAGATGTTTCGATGTCGCCACAGATTATGTACCATCAATGCATAAGGTAAATTGGCCCCTTTGTTCGTGCGGGCCATTTGGTCTGGGTTAAGCAGTATAATTTGCTCCAAGGTGAATATTTAAATTTTAAGAAGTTTTTATTAAAAGTTATATTTTTAGAGGAAGGGTTTATGTTTTTTTGGCACTGACTTTGTTAATTACTCTGTGGTGAGTAAATTTTTTCTTTTTTTTCCAGTGAATTTTTATGGTGGGATATATACCTATGATGGATACCTCTCAGTGTGTAGGTCCTACTTTACTTGAGGTGGCACTATTATTTTACTGCATCCAACTCTATAAAATGGAACAACTCTCCAGTCTATTACATCAAGCAAATCCCAATGGATAATGATGCAATAGAGACCAAGATGATACTCTTTTGGTCTCCATCAAGTAATGGGAGTGTATGGATATGTGTATTGTAAATGTCAGGAGCATACGATGGATGTGTACTGCTAACACAGTGTGAACACAGCCACTCTGTGCCTTTATAGAAAACAAGATCCTAACCATAGCATTCAGTACCATTGAGACTCCGTGTAAAGGCAGCCATCTGCTTCCCTTTACCTTATCTTACTCCCTTCCCTCAGGCACTTTATGGGATTGGCCAGAGCTTAAATAAATGGTATACACAGTAACAAACTTTCAAAAACAGGTCTGTGAGGACCAGTCGGCCACACTCGGTACCCAGGAGGCATAAAATACCTCTTAAGGACTATTGCTTCCAGCTATGACTTTAGAAAACTTTCCACATAAACAGAGAATAAACACCCATAAGTATGAACAGGTAAAACAAACCAATAAAAGTGGAGGGATGGTGGAAAGTTGCTGATCAAATCCCTACAGGCAAGAGGCCTGTCCTCTCCTATTCAAACCCTCTGCCCCAAGCATGCAACCAATTCCCACGGGCCTCACTGTCTGAACTTTGTAACTAATTTCCCTGCCCCAGCAATCAAAATGCTTCCCACTTATAAAATGTGGGTCCTAATAATTTGTGGAACAGTTAAGCCTCAGACCTGTTCTGGGCGTAAACATCCCCAAAGTGGCAAAGAAACCCATATTTTTTGTAAAGCTGAACTTTGTTACTACTTTCCCTGCCCCTGCAATCAAAATCCTTCCCACTTATAAAATGTTGGTCCTAATAATTTGTGAGACATTTAAGCCTAAGACCTGTTCTGGGCGTAAACATCCCCAAAGTGGCAAATAAATCCATATTTTTTTGTAAAGCTGAAAAGCTCCTATTCATTTTACAGATCAGTTTGTTGGATAGTTATGAATAAAACAGGGCTGTTGGGAGAATGTGGGAGAATGTTTATGTGAAAAGGACTTGGTTCCTGACACCTACATAGAAAAACAACAATACAATAAAAGGCACCAGTCATTTAGGGGGAGCCCTGTAACAGATGTGGCATTGGAACACAGGAGCATATGTTACATGTCTTAAGATAAAAATCCTTCTGGAAGATGTGAAGCTGTATAATATTGTATATTTTAGTTATCAAGTAAAGTATAGCTACAATGCAAATAAATATAGTGAGTATATAGTCCTTTTCTTATGCTGCAGAAATAGCAAAACACAAGACTTCATTGATGGTCTTCGGGAGACTTAGAAGCAGACATATTTACATATTTACTGTATTTTCCCCACAGGGTTATCCTGTTACCTTTTTTTTTTTTAGGATGCTGCTGCCCTTAAAAAACACAAAAGCTTCAATTCACCTCTCCTCTCACCTCAGATCTAGTGCTGCCCCCTCTTCACTCTCTGCTGGTCTTCTGTTTCCTCCTGGTCTTCTTCCAAACATGACACCACCGCTGTGGCCACTGATTGTCACGTGCCATTGTGTGACATCACCTTTTAAAGTACTTACTTCTGAATGCTGACATCAGCCAATAGCATCCGCTGCAGCCAAGACCCAGCGGGGAGTAAGGACAATGCAGCATTGGATCCAAGGTAAAAGGAGAGGTGAGTATAAAGGCTTAAAAAAATAAATACATAATAACCAGGCAACCCTTTTAATGGAGAGTGATCACACAGGTGCAGAAACTTCTTATGTGGGGAATTGGGATCCCCGATTCTCAGTACAATTGGAAGGCTCAAGAAGACCAGACATTTGTGACCTATGAAATCATTACACCTTAACTGACATCAAGGAAAAATGATTTTAATGGAATGCATTAACAAAAAGTAACATACTTTTAAACTGGGTATTTATTGTAAATATAAACTTTTAACATTTTTAAGTTGCTTTTTTAAGTGACTATTCACATAAAAATATTGAAATCTTGTACTTTTCACAGCCATGGTCATAAATACAGGGGTTACAGAGACAGCAGCTACACCTAAACCTAAAAGCATTACGGAACCAAAAAGCCTCTTTACAACATAAGGTTAGAAGTTCCAATATTATAATTGGTATATGACAGGAGGAGGCATTGGTACAGATTTTGCACCAGACTAAGGGTGCTCTAGTTATTCCTCTGGCTAGAGAAGTCACATAAGTTGGTGCTTACTGTTCTCTGTAGTTCACATGCCAACTTTGCTGTGTAGGTTGGGGCAGATGCAGCAAAGTCATCTTATTAGGTCTAGTAAATGGGAGATTTCATTAATTGTATACACAGAGATAAAACGCAGCCTTTCACTCCTGGGTCACCAAAGGAGGGGGAATGCCTATTCATTTCAATTACTTTAGCTTTCTTTACTAATATGTAGCAGCATTTTATGTTACACAATATATTCTGCTATGCAGCAATGTAACTTGAGAAAGGAAGTTGATCTTCTGAAACATTGCTCAGCAGTATGTACCAGTCAGCTCTGTTTCTATATGAACATCGTGTGGACTACTGGAACAATACTTCAGTTGACGACTTTGCATTACCAGGTTTTTACAAAGAAAAGCCTGTTTATGACATTGCTACATAGCAGAATATATTGTGCATTATGTATCGTGTAACATAAAATGCTGCTACATATTAGTAAAGAAAGCTAAAGTATATATCTTGCCTTCACGTTTTTGTTACTAAGTTACTGAATCACGGACCTACAGAGGGTATCCGTAAAAGAGGGCAGGCTTGGGTGTATACAACATTGAAAATGGCAGTAACATTTATTTGAAACTATTAATCTCAGTTTCATAAAACACTCAGGCCCTGGTGCACTGTCTATACAGACTACAGATGTAGCAAAGTTTAAGTTGTCGGTAAAATCACTGCATTCAATTTGTTAGTTCACAACATTGTAAAGTATTTCAAAAGTGTCATCACATCATGGTGTATTAGATTTAGGGAAAGGAGAAGAAATGTTGGTAAATGAAGACACAAGTCATATAAATGGAAGAAAGTTGGGGCCCTTATTTGAACACTCAGTCTCTCCTGAGATTGAAGCTTTTGAGGATTTTTAGTATGTGCACTACTATATAGTGAGTCAAAAGTCCTAGGACACCCTTTTATTTCAGAAACGAGAGGGAAAATGGCATATCTGAATAACCCAGCAAGTAATGGGGGATGGGACAGATCTTTTAGGCGATGTCTGAAACATGCCCACCATCTTGTAAGACACCCTACAGATTTAAAATATCTTCAAAAGTTATTTTCTTCTCACTTTTAACTCACTTGACATCATTGGAGGAGCTTTATTCTGGTCAAGACACCCATAAGCCTCATTGATCAGAAAATGGGGATTTTTCCTCTACTGCTATTTTCCAGGAACTCAAAGGCAGACATGTGAGGAACTGGGTGCATCAAAGTTAATTTTCTCATCTTTTTTTTCAGTGTATAATGCACCTGATGTATGAAAGTGGTTTTTGTGAGTTCATAAATGGAATCTAAAGTTCATTGCAACTCGCCTATGTGTTTGACGCATTATGGAACTTAGGAGCATTAGTAATGCACCAAACATGTATAAAGGCTATAGATAGGCTGGAAATAAGAGAAAAGTCACTAGAATAGCATGTCAGTGAATAGAAATTATGGGACTGATCCTGCTTGGAGGACCACAGGTCCCAGCAATACCTGTGCTGTGCTGGCTCTTGCTGTATGTAGAATAAAGGGTAAGAGCAGCAAAAAAAAAAATAAAAAATCAAATTTGATGTTAGTAAAATTAAAAATTAAAAATCTGAACAACATCATCAGTGGTTATTTAATGTAAAATTAGTTTTTTATTCTATTAATTTTAAATACATTTTATAGGAGATATTTCTATATTTTTGGGATATTATATATTTTTATATTAATTTTATATTATAATTTTTTAAATTAAATTTAAATAATTAAATTTTATATAGTTTCATAATTAGAATAAATTACTTTTTATTATTGTACTGGTGGAAGTTGAGAAATGAGGGAGATTTTTTGTCCTTACTGCAAATCTGGCTTCATTTCAACTCCTCAGGCTCAGGCAGAGCACATTGAAATAGGTCTGCCTGTCCGAGCAGTAATGCGCCTAGTTCTGCCGAACCACATTCATAGATGTGTCTAATATTACGAGTGTGGTGCAACGCTCCCAGAACACCCCCTCATGTTAGGCGCATTAGAAAGTGTTGAGTCTTACGAGCAATGCGCCAAACACATTCATTAGGTGCATTAGACATCGTAGCCGCTCACTTAGGAGCATTTTATACCAGAAAAGGGTGAAGAATCCAATCATACAGGTCTCCCTAAATCTTGCATCCAACAGAACCTTTCCATTAGGGTAAGATCTCTCATTTTCCCCTGACATATAGTAGACCATAAAACACTATTAGGTTATCTTAGCTGCATGTCTTCTATTTTGCATTTTACAAGAATCTTAGCATTGTCTGAAGCTCGAACACTGGTCTACAAATAGTTCTTGAGTTCTCCTTTCATCTTAAACATTGTACATCTCTATTCAATGAGAGCAGTCAAGTAGAAAGGAACAAATGGTTACCAAGCAACCGGCATTGATTGAAGATTGCAAAACAACTTTGATGATCTATATATTACATATACACACACTATTATATAGGGGATCGTTCATTCCTTCACTCTGCATATGTCTTATTCATTTTTCTATTCCACCCGTTTTTCCAAAATAATTGTCAATTTACACTCACATCCCAATAGACCTTTTTTTTCTTCATATGGCCCTATTCTGTATACTACAGATGTGGTGTTGTATCACAGGTCATCAAACATAGAAACTAACTAGTTACACAAAATAATGGGATGGAGTATTAGGAAGAATAGGTTTTACTTTAAGAAAAAATAAGCCAAAAAGGTGGTCCATTGGAAAACGAACAAGATTGGGCAAAAACTACCACTCAATATCAAAAGTTATTCAACAGAAAATGTCACAATTGCCCACTTGAGGAAAATAACCTCACCAGATACAATTGCATCCTTAAAGGGGGTTAGCCATCCTTAAACAAATAATAAAAAAAAGCCCAGCAAATGTTAAAAATAAGAAAATGAAATGTGCTCACTGTACTTTGTCATTCAGAGTAGAAGCCCCATCAGATGCTCCATTCTGTTTTTCCATCTGACCACCACACGACCACTGTCACTAGTCAGTGCCCCCAGGGCTCACATGTCGTAATATAGGTATCACAGCCTGGCCATAGTGGCCATGAAGTCAATTGTAAGGGATGTGGTGGCTGCGCCCACCAACTGGTAACAGTGTTTATGTGCAGATCAATAGTATACAAAGAACAAATAATTTTTCCCCATACTTTTTGTAGAACTGGTCCCTACAAAAAGTATGGGGAAATATTATTGCAAGTGAAGCCCCCTCAAAAGACAAGGGGACATTTCCTCGGCTGGAGAAAAAAGGATTCAATCTCCAGAGGGGAGGGGCGTTCTTCACAGTACGGCTATGTTCACACGGCTTAACTGCGGGACGTAATTGCGCCCCGCAATTACGCCGTGGGGCGGGGGGCGGGAGGGGGGGTGGGAGCAGGGGGCCGGCACCTCGCCGGCCCATAGACTTGCATTACCAGCGGCGCGTATACGCCGCTGGTAATTCACATGTCACTTATCTCCCCCCTCGGCGTATTCGCCGAGCAGGGAGAGGAGACGTAATCCATAGTTCTCTATGAGAACTGTGGATTACCGTAATGACTGGGAGGTTTTCAGCCCGTAATTTGCGCACTCCGGCGCGTAATTACAGACCGAATTACGGCCCATTTTAAGCCGTGTGAACATGGCCTAAGAACTGTGAATCTGTGGAATAGCCTGCCTGAGGAGTTGGTCACAGCAGGAACAGTAGAGAGTTTCAAGAAAGGCTTAGAAAACTATCTGGAACTAAAGAATATTAATACGTATGTAGCTATGTAAAATTCTGGATCCTGGCAGGTGACGGTTCAGTGGTCAGAGCTGGGGTCTCCACTGGAGTAGATTGGTTCTTGCCTTGTGGGTTTCAGGGCATTAACCAGTGGGGAGGCTGGGCTTAAAAATCCTTGAATCCCTCCCTTCACCCACATTTTACCCACCCTTGGTTGAACTTGATGGACAAATGTCTTTGTTCAACCGAACTAACTATGTAACTATGTAACAGAGCACCAGCTGGAGCTTTTAGATATTTCATATCCACTTGTCCTCTCTTCAGCTTTCAATGTCTTCAAAAGGCGGAGAATATAATTTGTTTGTACTGTATAGCATGTGACCCAGCAGGCTTGACATCACCATGCCTTTCTCCACAGTGTGCTCTAGTCAAACAAAGGTCTGTTCATGTAAATACATGTAAACTAAAATAGATTACTTATGAGTAGCTACAATGTGGCTGAATGGTTAGCACTTCTGTCTTTCAACATAGGGGTTCTAGGTTAGAAACCATGCAGGAACCAAACATGGATTTTTTTTTCTCAATGCACATTGGGTTTATTTATTTATTTATTTATTTTCATTTGCACTGTTTGACAAATTACTAAGGAGTACAGAGCACGGGAGTAGAATGAAAGCACCTGGAGAAGAACACTCACTCAACAGTGAGTGTGTGTGACTACTAAGCAGGGAAGAGACTGAAATTAGCTACCTGAGAGGAGAGGTGGTGTCTTAGCATTTGAGAAGCACTTGTCACTGGATGGATCCCCTAGAGACGAGCTGTACACTAAGGGAGCAGCTAAAGCAAAAATGGTGCAGAATGTTTAATAATGATGAATGGAATGAAAATGTTTATTATTCAATTTGCAAGCTCACACATAAATTTTACTTGGTGGGAGTATACCTTTCTGGGTGGTTTATTTAAGCTGTTGGGGCTTGAAATGTTGACCACATTAACCACGTCGTGACCTGGGCCAAGTGACCTGTTTCCCCAAGTCCACACACCAACAAATGTAAAAAGATGTTTGAAAGGTAAATGAGTTTTAAATTCCTTACCACAAGATACTGATTCATCAGACCTGTCCCCGCAGTCATCCTCCTGGTCACATACCCATGATTTTGATATGCAGCGTCCATTGGTGCAGGAGAATTGATGGGATTGACATGTCATTGCTACATACAAAGAGAGACCAATACAAACATATTAATTACATGTACAAAGTGTGACACCATTAATTACTGATCAAATACATAGAACAAGAATACCAAAAGTATGGGGACATATGTTCCCAGGGTACAATGAAAACAATTAATATTTGATTAGACAAAGATAAATAAAGATTATTTCCAAATGCATTGCTATTCCGATATTGCTTCATTTCAGAGTTACAGCAGTTCTTATCTTGTGCTTGTTTACAGATGATTTCCTACACTGCCATTCACCTCCTTCTGTTCGAGCAGTTCTGACCGGGATGGTGATGTCAATCCCTGCTGTGTTTTATCAGCAGCACAGGAGCTTGTTTATCTTTTTTACTGACAAACGTAAACCCTTTAGAGCTCTGTAGTTTTGTGACCTGATGATATAACCCCTTTTTCACCAAAATCCATTCAACAGACACAACTAGGACTAGCACAGCTGGAATGTCAGTCACTGCTGTAGAACCACCCAAAGCTAAATATAATACTACTGGGTGTGGTTAATAAAGGCATACACCACATTGTCGAGAGAAGTAATAGTGCCTGTGTCAAGTCAAAGGAGGTGCAGTGAGCTCTGGCTGCAACCCAGCTCACTGTCCCTGCTTACTTGGCATGCTGCCCTAGATAGCAGACCCCAAATGGGTGGCAGACCCTATGCTACTAAGTGCAGGGCCATCAGGAGAAAGCAAGGTCGAACAGTCTTGGTCAGCAACAGTACGGGTACATCAGGCCAAGAATCAGAAGACAGTTAAAATACCAGAAAACAAGCCGAGGGTCATAACACTATCAGGAATGAGGTACAGAATCAGGGGGGAAGCCGAAGTCAAGAACACAAGCCAAGGTAACAAGGAACGCACAATACAGAAAACAGATGAAAGAGCAGCTAGAACCATTTACAGGTAAAGGCAGGAAGGTCTGTGAAGGTTTAAATGGTGTGCCCAGACACCGTCCCATCAGCCGATAGGTGTAGTCTCCGGACCCTCCTATTGGCTTGTGTGACAGACCCTCTGTTTTGAGTGGGAGTAGAGCTGTCACTCCTAAGCTCACCAGCAAAGCTTCTCCCAGGGTGTGGAGACGGGCCAGGTGAATTAACCCCAGTAGAGCATTGCACCTTAGAAGCAGGGAACTGATCACGTGAGTCCTGACAGCCTGGTTCTTAATTTATTTATTTATTTATTTATTTTTCAGAATAATAACAAGAAATGCAAAGTCCTAAGAAAATATTCTTCAGCATAATTTAATGGGCAATGCAAAACAAGATTTGTCAGAATAAAGGGCAGGTTTTCATTAAATGCCACCAGACTGTCCTACGGTAGATGGATGAGCAGAAAATGCAACGTTTTGTCTGATATTTGTTTAGAATATAGGCAAATTGATTCCTTTACAAGTTGTAATTCTTATTGTTTGGTGTCTTTTGAAATGTTTAAGTAATCTTACATCTTTCTGTATTTACTAATAATGAAGTTTGAATGTTGATATTCATGACTTGACTTTGTTTTAAAAGGCTGATTTATGTTTTAGAAATTCGAAACAAAATAATTTAATTTACAAATCAATAAAACTAGAAAATAAGGGTTTTCACTTATTTTGTGATTAGCAAAAATAGAACATAAAAGCTCGAAATTTATAATGAAACCAACAAGCCGCGCTCCCACTAATAGCTGGAAAAAAACAACAATTTGGAAAACAAAAGCACACAGCGTCCAATTGTGGTGAAATGTCAAAAGATTATGTAAAACCGCGCTGATCGCTCTTTTTTCCTCTTGTTCTTATAATCATTATACTTTTTAAAGAAACACAAGATCAATGATGTTAACCTTTAAATCAACATTTTGCTTGTCTTCACAATGTCATAGAAGGAATACTTAATGTCATAGAAATTTTTAGTGCCATGGAACCAGCACAACCCAACGGAATAGATGATTATTCTGTCTGCATGCAAATAATGGTGACTTTTAGGAACGGCTTAAAAACAATTTAAAAAACAAAAAACGTCATACTATTTCTAGTAAACTTGTCACAACATGGGTTGTGGATTCGCTGGGTGTCTATGGAGTCCCTCGGTGTTCACCAGAGCTTGCCGCAAGGTCCCAGGTCACTACCCCTGATGTAGCTGCTTGCATTGACAGCTGAGGTGCTAAGAAGGTACAAAAGGAGCAGCAGAGATGTGGTTGGATCAAAGGCAAGAAGGTCAGGGCAGTCGACAGGCAGAGAGTAGTCAAATGTTCATAATCAGGGATCAAAATCAGAAGCACTAAAAACAAGCTAACAGGCACAAACACAAGTCAGGAACACCAACAATCTGGCAAGGGAGAAGGGGAAGGTGTCCTAATAAAGGTGGAGATAGGAGGTGATTGGAGGCCAAAGACACGCTGGCCGTTTAAATCTTAAAGAGTCGGTGCACACTAGGGGATAGGAATGCGTGTGCCAGCAATGAACTGGAGTGGTGAACAGTACAGGAGCAGGGAGAGGTGAGTACTGAGTGCAGTGGCAATGGGGAACATGTGCACACCCGCGGTCCAGAGCAGGAACCATGACAAAACTGTAACCATATGACATCATGTTACTTTTAAGATACAAAAACTTGCTGCTTTATTAATATACTTTGTACAGATCATAGCCATAAGAATATATTCACACAACAGATTTTAACATGGAATTCAATGGGAATTCCATATTGGACTGTTTGTCAAAATACTTGTGTGGCCCATTCGCACTGCAGTTCACACATCAAATGACAGCACAGATTTTCCATACCACAAATTTCAAATTCATGGTGTAGAAAACAAAGAATGAACATGTTCATTCTTTTGACCAGATCTTTGCTGGATCCTGCCCCAGCATAAGTGACCTGGGTTAGCCTCATTGCTATGGGACTACTCTGCTTTAGATTTGCACCTCAGAAATCATTTCAGATTTTTCTGTATGGAAAAGTGCAACATCTTAACATACCCTAATGCTGTATTTCAGCATCGCTGTTTAAGACTTGTACTATAACATCATCACAAGGTAGAGTGACCCGTTGGCGCCCCCATCCTCCTTTGCTACCATCTAGTACCCTCCCTAGCTACATCTACAATCAAGAGGATAGCAACTGAAAGGATGCTACCTAGCGTGTAGCTCGATTTGGTTTAAATTATTTTTTTCTACATTTTTGTCAAAATGGCTGATGAGTTGGAAATGGAACTAGGCACAGTTCATCTACCCCATGCTCTCAGACGGAAGTGGCCACTGAGCTTTGAGTGTCACAGAGTGTCATCAGCAGGTTGTAGCAGAGATATAGAGAGACTGGAAGAGTCACAGAAAGGCAAAGAACACTGATGATCGCTTCATTGTAAACAATGCCCTGTGTAACCAGATGATGAATGCCACACAACTTTAGCCACGTTTAAGAGAGGTAAAAGGCACCAAGTGTCACATAAGACCATTTGTAATCTTTTACATCAGTGTGGTCTGCGTGCTAGACAACCGACAAGAGTATCTAACGGCACCACCCGACACAGGCTTCATCATTTTGCATGGTCCATGGAGCATCTATGCTGCACGAGGGACCAATAGTCCCCAGTGCTGTTCAGTGATGAATGTTTACTCTGAGCAGAAATAATGGCTGCCAATGTTGTTGGAGATGCCAAGGAGAATGCTAGGCGTAAACCAGGTCAGGAGTAGGTCAGGTGCCCTTGCTTGCTGTCTAGCACACAGATCAATTTATGTAGGAGCAATGTTCATCCTGGAATTTCAAACAAAAGCCAAATATCACTAACTTTTTGTGAGTATTGTATCACCAGTGCTGAATCCTTTAGTCTTCATGCATTAAGGTACAAATACATTTATCACGTTTGATCTCGTCACATTGCTCTCCTAAAATTAGCAACAGGGTTACATGGCCTATAACCCTTTTCCCCTATACTGTCTAAGAAGCAACATAATGGAGGTATCATAACTAGTCCAATACATGTTTACTTGCCAGTTATCTTAGAACAGCTCTTCAACTGTCCACGGGTTTTGTGTGGCATTACAATGCAACCTCATTTACTTAAACACATTTGGGCTGCAATATCAGACCTAACCAAAGGTCAGTTATGGTATAGTTTCTGGAATATAGTAACAGAGTAGATAAGGTTGGAAAAAGACCTAAATCCATTGAGTCCAACTCATAACCCTGCTGTGTTGATTCAGAGGAAGGCAAATTCCTTTCAGGGGGGCATCAGCTGCAATATATGAAAAAAATATCTACTCAACACCAAATATGGTAACCAGAATACATTTCTGGCTTAATGTCTCATCTGTAGACTCTAGTAACTTTAACCTGTATTATTATTATTTTTTTTTTTTATTATTATTATTTTATTTATTTTTTTATTGAGTATTTTTGTGTTTTATAGGGGAATCAAGATCTACCTTCAGGGGTTTTATGTCTGCCTCTACATTAACACTGGAGGTTGGACTAGATGGTCTGGTGTCTTGTTCCAAAAATATCTACTATGTTATGATGGTGCTGTGCTTGCAGACCTAGCTGTAAAGAGATCACATAACATTTTTCTTCACTGCCAATTCACACTTTTGTACATGGTAATTGAATCATCCCTAAACCATCTTTTTTCAAGCTGAATAAACCCATGTTTGACAAAGCTGCCTTGTTACTGGATTCCACCCATTACTCTAACCAACTTGGTCTACCTCTCCAGCACTCTCTGCAGCTCAGCTTATTTCCTTCCTAAGGGTATGTTAACACGATGTATTGCGTTGCATACTGTATGCGCCTCAGTACATCGTGTGTTTCGGGAGCTCGTGCTGATCAGTGCGTACTCCCACAGCATTTTGAGAGCCCGCCGGCCCCATAGATATTCATTACTCGCAGGGCGTATTCGCCGCAAATAATTGACATGTCACTTATCTCCCCGCATGTACAATATGATCGTATTGTACTAGCAGGAAGAGGAGGTGTAATCCATAGTTCTCTATGAGAGCTATGGATTAAAGTACAGGCAGTCCCCAACTTACACCGTTACGACTTAAATCTGTCCCCTAGTTACAATTGGAGACTTATGGGGCATGCTGACACTTATAGTTCCACAGCAGATAGTATCTGTAGAATTACAAGTTCCAGCATGCCACAGCAGCACACGAGGTGAAAATGAGGTGAAATCTTCTTAACAGGGGCACAGACATCAAAATAAATGTAACAACCCTTCCCTGCACTATCCAAAACTAAAAAAACAACAACTTTGTGCTGGAGTTACATTTAATAAATATACCTGTTCTGACTTATATACAAATTCAACTTAAGAACAAACCTACAGTCCCTTTCCCATTTGTTACCCGGCGACTGCCTGTAATTATGGGGAGCATTTCCCTGCGTATTAAGCGCAAAATGCAGCGAAATGTGCCCCAAAATAAGGCGAGTGAACATACCCTTATTGTGCTATAGATGGTTAATTTTCATACACTAATTCAAACTTTGAGCAGCTTGTATAGTATAGACTTCTATCCCCAGGATGCGTAAGCATCACAGAATCGACAATTTGAGACTTTTCGTAAAAAAAATAAGAATAAATAAAAAATACCTGCAGCGCAGTGGGATTTTAGAATTTAATAAATTAACTTGCTTTTTTCCTACTCAGAGCACTATGAATCCTCATAATTAATACCATGCGTTACATCACTGTGCTAAATTTTTTAAACATTTTAAATTAAAAAAATAATTGCCATATTAATGGGAGTCCTGCCGAGCGCTGCTTGGTTGGAGCAGCAGAGAAAAATATCATAAAGTAATTGTAACTGATCATACCTTTTAGAAAATCAGTTTAATTCCAGGGCTTTCAACTCCATAGGCTTCTTCACGTGTTCAGATTTTGCATGTGTATGGGGGTTGGAAAGCTTTGTGCCTGAACAATATGGAATTAATGTTCAAATTTATAAATGATCACTTGAAATTACTAAACTTGTATAAGCTGCTTGATGATATTTCTTATATGAAAGGCATTATAGGAAGTTGTTTGCACAAGTTTTAACCTAGAAATAGAATTGGTTTTAAAAACTACAAAGATTAGTGTCACGTTCGTGCCAGATAGGCCTCTGCATTGGCTTCTGGTCGCCACGGCCCCTGCGACTGTAAGTGCGTCTTCGGCCATTACATTTTCTCCTAGTGTGAACTCTGGTTGCAAACTTTGTATTTCTAATTGATTTCTGGCCAACGCCCATCGCTAGAAACCTTCCAGCACTTTTGGGGTTAACTAGTTCTCTTTTTGATTGACAGTTCCTTCTTCCTATCACTTCTGCTCTTCTTCCTCCCCTTCCCTATATATGGTCTCTGCTTCCTGTCTTCTTTGCCTGCTATATGGTTTCCTTCCCCTATAGTTCGCCTGTATTCTCATTTGACTTTCTGTGCTCTCTGACGCTTGCTTGGTTCCTGGTTATTCTTTTGTCTCACGTTTTTGTACTGCGCTGCCCGTTTGTTACTGACTTGGCCTGCCCGACTTCTCTTGTTTGTTCCGTGTTTGTCTTCGTCTGTGTTTCACTTACTCATCAGTCTTCTGGTCGGGGCAGACCTGGTAAGGAGTCGGGTTCCCCAAAAGGCTGGGACAGAGGTTGGGACCAGTGTCAGGGCCTCGCTTGCCTGTGTCTCTGTGTGTGCCCTGACTGTCCTTGACAATTAGCTTTGATCATGTAGGGAAAGTTAAATGAAGAATTTTCCCAAATACATTAGTCTTTTGATTATTCAGGAGATAAGAGAGATTTTATGTGCTCTGAGTGCACACAGGTTTATCTAGTTACTTTTCTGCTCTCCCATTCTCTCTCTTGCTCTGTGTTATCTGAGAGCAGGGAGTGACATCACCACAAGACGGAGCAGTTTGAGAACAGTGTGTTATCTCTAACAAACAAAGGAGATTAATTACTTTTGATTCCTTACTTTGAGCTCTGAAGCCCTCTGCACTACAGATTACAAATGCAAAAGCAAATGAAATATCAGCTCTCCCACTTTGCTCAATCATAGTCCTCTGTTCAACAGGATCCACACCCATGTATATCCGCGGTGCACGGAAAAGATCACCCAGTTGTAGGTGAGTAGGTAATAGCTTAACCACGACGTGGGAACATTTCCAGCACTCCAAAATTCTTCAAAATTAAAATGCACTTTATTTCATGTCATATAAAAAATATTTAAAATCCAAAGGCCAACAAACACGTCTACGCATTTCAAGCCTCTGCAAACGGCTCTTAGTTGTGACCATCACTAAGAGCACTTTTCAGAGGCCAACACTTTTTAATTTTGAAGAATTTTGGAGTGCTGGAAATATTCCCATGTCATGTTTAAGTTATAACTGTAGATTACATCACCTGCAGTTGTGTCAGTTCAATAAGAAGAGCTAGGAATACAGAGCTGATGTGCTATATGCTACTATAGAACCACCCACAGTCTAACCAGGAAAAATGAAGACAGTATGAATCTAAAGCTGCCTGTGTGTCTGGTGAGACAACCTCTTTAAGGCTTTGATTGGAAAAGAAACAACAAATTCAAATATTTTCTATTCTGTACTGCATAATCATCTATTTTGTTGGTCTTAGGCCTGGTTCACACCTGAATTTTGCTTTCTGTTTAAAATGAATAGAACAGAGCTATACCCAAAAATGGGCATAAACTAATGTAAAAGGAAGTGAAAGCTTCTGTTTTGTATAACTTATGTATTATAAGGATCCATGAAAGAAAAACAGATACTTTTGATTCAATTTGCAACAATTTATTTTGGGTAAAAACTGTTCTGTTATTTTTAAATGCCTAAAACAACTACCCATCTGTTTGTATCCATTTTCTATTGACTTAAATGTGAAAAAAATGGAGGGGTCCGTTCCAGTCATAATTTGTTTCTTCAAATAGAAAAAAAAAAAACAAGAAAAACAAATGGAATGGAACCAAACTGAACAAAACAAAAAACAAAATTAACCCATTGAAAGCAATGGGTGACCGTTCTCTTCCATTTTAATCATTCAACATCGGAACAGAAAAATTAAAGGGCAAACACAGATGTGAACCAGGCTTGAGTGGTATCACGTATGATGGAACGGTTAGAGGGACCCACAGGATATGTCATAAACATTCCAGATGGAAACACCCCTCTAAAAGGATATCCACGGGATAGGCTGTGAGTGTCTGATATGGGGTTAATCCTTCACCCATTACGACATCAAATAAGCCTGTTCCTGGTTTTGTTGTTTCTCTGCTAATTCAAAGCCTTAAAGGGGTTGTCTCATCTCAAAGATTCATAGGATGCATGAATGAAATAATGCTGGTTTGCTCTGTCACTTCCTGGTCAAGCTTTCTGTAATTAGCATATGAGCGCTGTGTATTCAGACCTCTGCTAATAATTAGATAAATCTCATGCTGTCAGGACCAGGGAAGCTTATGAGGTAAAGCAAACAGCAGTAATTATGTTTTTTTTTGTCTGAAAGATCAGATAACAAACAAGCTCTCACTGCCCAAAATTGTGAGCTGCTCGACCTGAGTGATGACGTCACTCCATACTATCAAATAGAAAAAAACAGCAGGGAGGGAAAAGTACACAGGTCGGTCACTTGGGAAACCAGAGACAGCTCAGAAGGTGATAAAATCACTTGTAGCTCCTTAGCAAAAAAAAAAAAAGAACAACGCAATATGTTTGGAAAACGTCTTCATTTAGTGTTCCCTACAGCTTGAAAGCTAAACTTTGTAGCGAGACAACCCCTTTAACATTAACTTTGACTGTTTCCCCACTAAGACATGTACAACACACCTTTCTATAATGTCTCTGATGACCTGTACACGTGTAAAGAACGGAGCTCCCCAACACTCTCTCCAAATTTTTATCACTCCCACAATCAACAGGCTCTCTATTCACTTCTTGTAAGTGTGAGTGCCATACTGTACATAAAGTGCGTTGAAAAAGTCTTCCTACCACTTCAACTGTTCCTCAAACCTTACAGTCACTAACTTAAAAGTACTTTAATGAGATTTTATGTGATAGAACAACATAAAGTAGAAAGTATTTATGAAGTCTAAGGAAAATGATAAGTGCTTTCCCAAATTGCTGCAAATAAAGAAACTGTGAATGGGCCAATTGGCAGAATGCTTTTAGCAAAAAACTTCCTTTTTGGCTTTGACGTTAAGTTAAGGGGATTGTCCTAAAACTACTCTAAAATTTTTTGAAGCCTAACAGGGTTTTTCCCCAGGATTGGGCCCCGTATTTACTCCAAACCCTTAACATGAACTTTTTACCCCTTTCCCAAAACCTGAAAGCCCAAACCCCCCCCCCCTCCCCTCGCAAGGGTGCTGCCCCCACAATTTCTCACCGTGGGGATGGTGTGTTCAGGGGGATGCGCAGTGTTGGCTTCCTTCAACCAAAACATTTGGCATTTAGGTGTCACCTGAGCAGAGCCCCTTTTCTTTCCCCTACATGCCTTTCTGTGCCCCTACATAGTTTTTTGTATATATATATATATATTTTTTTAAAATTGATAAATTTTATAGGCAAAATTTTATAGAGGGGGGAAAAATTTTATAGGGGGTTTTATGATTGAGGGGAAAAAGCTGGCCTGATAAATTTTTTTTTATATTAAAAATATATATTTAAAAATATATATTAAAATTTTTATATATATATATATAATATAAAAATTTTTATAAAATATATCAGAGCCAGCTTCTCCCCTCTAATTTAAATAACCCCCATTTTTCTTTTTTCCCCCTCTATCATATATAAAAATAATTATATAAAAAAAATATATTTTTTATTAAAATAAAAATATTTTAAAAAAATAAATATATATATTTATAAAATATTTTATTAAAAATATATATATAAAGATCAAGAGGGTAGCTTCCCCCTCTATCCAAAAAAACCCCCCTTAAAAATGAGGGGGAAAATTAAAAAGTTTTTTGCAACTGATTATTTCATCAAAAGAGGGACTTTTTTGCTTTTATGGGGCAGTCCTGATCAACAAGGAAAACGTTTTTGGGTTTTCCCAAAAAAAATTGGGAAAACGCCAACCATTGGGGGTTTTAAAAATAAGGGGAAAAAAAAAAAAAGAGGATAAAAATATGTTCTCTTCATAATGGAAGGGGGGGTGAAATTTAGTGGAAATTTTTGGCATTCTTCATCCGGATTTCTTTGGGCAAATATTGGGATGAGTTTTTAAAAAAATTTTATAAAAAAAATTTATTTATTATATTTATTTTTTAAAATTTTTTAAAAATGCTTTAGCCCTTTCCCCTCAACAATAAACCCCTTTTTTTTTTTTCCCCCCCTATAATTTAAACCTTTTTATTAAAAAAGGGGTCGCTCCTCTTCTTCTATTAAACCTTTTAATTTTTACAGAGCTCGCTCCTCTTTCCCCTATTTTTATAACCCATATTTTTTCACAGAGCTCAGCTTCTCTCCTCTATCATATAACCTTAAAAATCCCAAATCTCAACTTTTCTCCTCTATTTTTAAAACCCTTTTACTTTAAGAGCTCCCCTTTTCTCCTCAAAAGATAACCCTATATAAAAAAAGAAACTCAGCTTCTTCTCTCCTATCATAAAACCCCATATAACAAAGAGCTCAGCTCCTCTCCCTTCATGGTAACCCAATATCAACAGGGTCTCAGCTTTTTCTCCTCTAATATAACCTTTTTTTTTATATCACAGAGCCCAAACTTTTTCTCCCTTAACATAAAACCCCATATTTTCATACAGTTTGTTTTTCCTCTATCTTATAAAAACCCGTATTTTCCCCAGAATTTAGTTCCCCTCCCCTTTAAAATATTTTCCTTTTTTTATCACCCAAACTCAGCCTTCCTCTAACATAAAAAACCCTATATACACAGAGCCCCGTTCCTCTCCCCCTATCATATAACCCTATAAATTTCCCAACTTTTAGGCCTCTCCCCCTATTTATAAACCCCCATATATCACAGAGCTCAGCTTCTCCCCTCTATTAAATAAACCCCTTTTATAAAACAAAATTGCTCCTTTTATTTCAGAACAAAGTGGAGATGCCGTTCAAACGCTTGGGAAATGATTCCCCCTTTTTTTTTAAAAAAAATCCCTCAAGGGTTAAAAAGGGAAAAAAAAATTTTTTTTGGTATCCCAGTTTTTATATAAAAGGGAAAATTTTATTCTTTGGGGAAAAAAAAAAAAACTCTCTACATGTTTTGCATATTTTCTCATATGTTCCCCCAGGGGAATTTAAAACCTTTAAAATCCCCTTTAAAAAATATACCCTGGGTGGGGGAACCCCCCTCCTGGGTGTACACCACAAAAAAATCTAAAACGTAATACAATGTATCTAAAACTAATACGATTGGTTTTTTTTTTTTTTATATATTTTGAATTTTAAAAAAAATAATATAAAAAAAACCAAAGATATACCGCTGTACAGATTTTATTCCACTCTTTCCTTCTGTTTCCAAAGCTGTACTGCACTTTCACGCGCCGGCCCGCTCCGACCCGGAAGGGCAAGATTAGTGGAATTAAAGAAAGGGGATTCGACCCCAACCCCAAATGTACTCAGGGAAATTTCTGCGCAGAATCTAAACCCATTTCTTTCACGATAGACTCTGAAGAAAAGCCAAAAATTCATTGAAAAAGAACCAAAAACTTTTCCCCTTATGAAGAAACATATTTTTTATCCTCATTTTTTTTTTCTCTTAGGGTTTTAAAAACCTCCTGGGCCCCCATTTAACCCCCATGGGTTTGGGGTGGTTTTTAAATTGAAAAAAACCCAAAAAATTTTCCCTTTTTGATTAGAGACTTCCCCCTATCAGCAACAGTTTTTTTTGATTAAATCAAAACGGGGTTTTCTGAACTAAATTTTTTAAAACCCCCCAGGTGCTCCCTTTTGAAAATGCCCTGGGGAGGCTTTAAAATTTTTATTTTGTTTTTTTTTGCTAAAACTGTGGTTGTTCATTAAATTTGGGGGAGTTTTGTAGGGGCGCTCCCAACGTACTGTTTACTTTCACTTGGGAGGTAAACAGAAAAAACGACATCTAGAAATTTCCCAAATCAGTTTTTGCAAAATTTTAAAAATTTTTTGCTGGTAGTAATTTTTTAAAAGAAAAAGTCCCCCCCCCGCAGGGTTTCAAAATTTTTGGGAAAATAGGGAATTTGCATGCCCTTTCCCCCCTTTAAAACCCCCGTTTTGTCAGGGTTTAGATTTTTTATTCCTTTTCATGAGGGGGTTTTAAAAATTTTTTTAAAGGGACTTGACCGGGCTGTATGTACCTTTGGTTTCTTGGGAATTCATCTTTTAAAACGGGGTCCCACAACGGATTCCCCAAATGTTTATTTAAAATATTTAAAAATCCCCATGTTGGGATGAATATTTGGGGGATTTAAAAATTTTTTTAAAAGCATTGGGGTTACTCTCTTTTTTTTTTTTTACTCAACCTTGGGCATTACTCTCTCTGTGTTTTTAAATTTAAGGGCTTGTTCTTTGCTTCCTTTCCCCCAGGAAACCCTTGGATAACCCTTTTTTCTAAATTTTTTTTGATTTAGAAATTTAGCCCTTCCTAAGATTTATCTGTTTTACAGTTTTTCTGAATTCTTCGGAATTGCCCATAGGGGACATTTTTTCGTCCCCTTTTTATAGTGGCGCTTTTGAAAATGGACGAAAAAAAATTTTAATCCACAGTTTTTTAAATGAAAATTTTTTGGGAAAAATTTTTCCATTTTCCTGAAAAAAGGGGTTTAAATCTAGAAAATGTATATCTTTTTTGGGCCCAAAGGTTTTTTGTAAAGGTTTACCGTAGTTGATATTCAAATTTCCCTTTTAAAAAAAATTCCCTTAATTTGGGGGGCCCCCTCCCTATAAACAATAGGGTCTTTATAAATCTCTGTTGTAGATGATTTTTTGATCTAAATGCATTGTAAACCCCCAGTAATATAAACTCTCGAAATTGCCCATGAAAAGGTTTGGGCCCGCATGGGGGAACTCCCCGGGCCCCTCGCCGCGGGCCCAACCCCGCGATGGAAACCCCGAGCCTTTGTTTTTTTAAATAATTATTTGGTAAGGGAACAAACTTTTAAAACCCCTAATAGAAATTTTCCTCTTCTCCTGTGCATTTTTTTTTTCAATTTTTCCAAAAAAGGGTTTTTTCCGCCCCGGATCCCCCAAGGGGGGTGTTGATGTTAAAAATAAAAGACCTACTACTTTCCCTTTTAAAAAAAATTATATGAATTTTTTTCATTCTTTCACCCGCTAAGTCTTTGATTACATGGTCAGAATCTTTAAGTAACTGACCAGGGGGAAATGAAAATGGCTGTAAAAATAAAGTTTTAATTATTTTTTAAAGTTAAAACAATGGACGGGCTATACCCGAACTATGGGTTTTTTAAAACTTTTTAAAGCACCTTTGGGGGGGTTGGGAAAAAGAAAGGGGGTTTTTGGTTTTCTTACAATTAAAACCCTTTTTGACTCTTTTTGGCTGAAAAAAACCCCTTTTGGGCCGCATCCCCTTTTTGAAATTTTTCCAATTTTTCCTGTAGATCTGTAAAGCCTGGGCCACTTTTTTAAAAATTTTTTTAGGGTTTCCCCCCTGATCCATAAGCTTTTCCCAAAATATTTTTTCTCTTTTCCTTAATGGAATTTGGATCCACCCCTTTAAATTTCTTTTCCCAAATTGGGGATAGTTGTATTTCCTTTTAAGGATTAAAATTTCCCTTTTTTTTTATGCCTTGAGATTTGCATTGCGGGGGGTCTTACCCTTTTTTTTCCTTAAAGGAGTTGTCTCCCTACAGAGTTTCATAGGATGCATGAATAGAAATACTCTGTCCCCTTCCTGGTTCAGACTGACTAATTTGCATACAGCCCCATGCTTGTACAGCTCAGTTTTGGGGCTTTCAGTTGCTAATTAGATCAGATTATCTCAGAAGCTTCTCAAACCACTAACAGGACTTCTTATCTGATCCCTCAAACAAAACCCCTAATTACAGTGTTGTTTATTTTACATAAATCAAGCTTTTTTACTGCCCAGAAGCACAAACACTGCTACAACCAGTGTGATGACCTCACTCACTGCTATCTCATAGAACAAACAGCAGAGTGAGAATTGTTTACTGGTTGGTTACTGAGGGAAACGAAATACCAGGGAGGTCATAAATTACTTGTTTTCTCCTTAGGGAAAACAGAGGAACAAAGCAATATATTTGGAAAATGTCTTTATTTTGTGTTCCCTACAATTTGAAAGCTATTCTTTGTAGCGAGACAACCCCTTTAAATCTTCCATGACCATTTGATTGAACAACCCAATATAGTGTCCCTGGGTCCAAATGGGATAAAAGGTGGATTTGGAGGGCAATACCAAACTGTCATCAGGCTTTTGATTTTGATTTCCGTATTCTTATGTTTGTTCTTTTGGATTAGGAAATATCTTTGCAATGTTAATTTCCTGATATATTTCTGGAGATCTTTAAATATTGTAAAAGGATCAAGGGCACTATCCGGGCAGAAATTTAAACCCTTCTGAAGTACTTTACATTCCTCTTTCGTAAGTGTATATTTCGAAAGGTTATACATATTAACTATTTCAGATCCTCCACTGTTTCTACTTTGTTTTTTTTGGGGATTTAAATCGTTCTGATCTTCTTCTACTGCTATAGAAACCTCTCCTCCCTCTTTTAGCAACTTTCGTTTCCTTGTAGTGCCTGCTGTTATTATTGGGGCGAGGAAAGTTTCCTGGGTAGCCGTATGCACATTCAGAGTAGGGTTTAGGGCTAAAAAAGGAATTTTGGATGTTTGGGCTGATGGTATAGCATCATTGGAACCTATTGCCATCATCCCTATAGTCTCATTTTGGGTGGACCGGTACGGTGTTAAAGAAAGAAAGCTATTATCCAATGAAGTCTAAAGTTCTCATCAAAAGATTTAGAGACAAAGGTTATCCTAATGGTCTGGTGGAGGAAGCAAAGAACAGAGCCTTGAATAAAACACAGAGAGAGTACGTCCAGTCGAGTAGAAAAGAGAGTAATCCAGATGCTTTTAAACAAAATTTTATCACCATATATTCATCCCAACATGTGGACTTTTTAAATATTTTAAACAAACACTGGGGGATCCTGTTGTCAGACCCCGTTTAAAAAGCCGAGATTCCCAAGAAACCAAAGGTGACATACAGATGGGCAAGTACTTAAAAAATATTATAGCCCCCTCACGACAGAGGAATAAGAAATCTGAACCTGACAAAACAGGGGTTAAAGGAGGGGTAAGGGCATGCAAATTCCCCACTTACAAATGTTGTGAAATGCTGCGGGAGGGTGACGAATTAATTTCAACTGCTACCAGCGAAAAATTAAAATTAAGCCAATCTGACTTGCATTCTAGCTATGTCGTATATCTGATTACCTGCAGCTGCAGTAAACAGTTACGTTGGGAGAACGTCTACAAAACTCTCCCAACGTATGAACAACCACAGATACAGCATAAAAAAACAAAACAGTTATATAGCCTCCCTTGGCATCTCAAGGGAATCCTGAGGGGGATTATAAATTAGTTCTGCAAAACCCATTGATTTCATCAAAGAGATGTTGTGGGTAGGCTGAGTCTCTGATCAACAAGGAAAACTTTGGATCTTTAAGTTGAACACGGTCAATCCATCGGGTTAAACGAGGCCCAGAGGTTATTAACTAAAAAGAAAAAAAAATGCAGGATAAATAAATGTTCTTTCATAAGTGGAAAGTTTTGGTGTATTCAGATGAATTGTAGGCATTCTACGAGAGTCTCTTGAAAGTATGGCATAGAGTCTGCGCAGAAACTGCCCGAGTATGTTTGAGTTGGGGCGGAAATGCCCTCACTCATTCCACTAACCATGACTTCCGGGTCGGAGCTGCCGGCGCGTGAAAGTGCAGTACAGCTCCTAGGAACAGAGAGGAAGTGAGTGGGAAAGAATACTGTACACAGGTATATCTTTTGGTTTTTATATAATTATGTTTTTATCAGAATAAAAAAAACGATTGTTTACTTTTTTGATACGATTGTATTACGTTTTTGATACGATTGTATTCGTTTTAGATATGTTTGTGGTGTACACCCAGGAGGGGCGGTCCCCACACCAAGGTTATATATTTTAACGGCACTTGTATGGTTTTCATTCTCCCGAGGAAGCATATGAGAATATATGCGAAACGCGTTTGAGAGTTGTTTTATTATTCCAAGAATAAAATTATCCCTTTTATTTCATCTGAGATACTCAAAGAAATTTTTTTTTTCCTATACCCATTAAGGGATTTCTTTTGAAAAAAAGGGAATCAGTTCCAAGCGCTTGAACTGGCATCTCCACTTTGTTGCTGCACAATAGGAGAAATTTTGTTTTATATTATTTCTCCTCCTGCCCCAGGAGTGGGGGATAGGAGTTGGTGGAAGAAGCGTACAGCAGCGGAACGAGGCTACAAAGTTATAAATTGATTATATGAGTTGTACCATATATCGTACAACTCTTGAAGGTGAGCATTGTATTTAAAGATTTTTTTAATTGTGAACACGAAGTACTACACGATTCTGGGCGCCTGTTTTTTGTCTCCCTCTATTCCTTACCTTTTTTCTGAGGTGAAAAGGAGAGGATTTTGAACGCACTCTACCTGCTATCAAATATAACCCTATATATCACAGAGCTCAGCTTCTCTCCCTCTGTCATATAACCCTATATATCCCAGAGCTCAGCTTCTCTCCCTCTGTCATATAACCCTATATACCACAGAGCTCAGCTTCTCTCCTCTATCATATAACCCTATATGTCACAGAGCTCAGCTTTTCTCCTTCTATTGCGTCCTGCTCTCAGATAAGCCAGCATAAACCACCCAACACCCAAGATAAATAAAGAAAGTTTTCCTGTTTTTCAAAAACAAACGTCTTTTTTTCTTCCCTACAACAGCTCCACTTATGACCATAGGTTATGGTTGGTATTGCCACCGATCCCAATTCAAGTAAATATTGCAATACTGGACAAAATCCATAAACAATAATTGTGCTGTTTATGAGATTTTTGTACCTCTTTCTCTTTATTTTAGGGCCTACCCGTAACTATCGCCAAAGAAAAGTAGAAGAGGAAGGACCACCTTTGGATTAACCTTTGTATCATGTAGTACATATGTCGCTGTATAAACACTACAGATACATCCAACCCCACGTAAAGCACATTAATCCATTCCTAGTAAATGCCTTCCACCTGTAGCCTTCCCTACAGCATTGCAATCAAGCAGCAAGTGCACCTCCGGGAAACATATTCAGTCGTATATTAATCATAGGAGAACAGGTGGAATAGATTTTGCAGTCTGAGTTGTTTAATTATCAGTTTATAGCTGTTCATGCGCCATAAGGTATATATATATATGTGTGAGTGTGTGTGTGTGTGTGTGTATATATATATATATATATATATATATATATATATATATATATATATATATATATATATATATACTCAATGGCTGAGTTGTTTAATTATTAGTTTATAGCTATTCATGCGCCATTAGGTTTATATATATATATATATATATACATATATATACATACATATATATATATATATATACACAGGCAGTCCCCGACTTACATCGTTCCGACTTACATACGTCCCCTAGTTACAAACGGAGACTTATGGGGCGTGGCTGACATTCAACACTGAGTCACGCCCCATGATAACCAAGTGCCAGCATGCCACAGCTTCACATGAGATACAGAACGTTAGGTGAAATCTTCTAAAAAAAAAGGCACAGACCGCAAAACAAATGTAAAAACTGTTCCCTGCAACTATCCAAAACAAAAAAAAGGAATTACTTTTAAATAAAATAAGTGTTCCGGCTTACAAAACAAATTCAATTTAAGAACAAATCTACAGTCCCTATCCCGTATGTAACCCTGGGACTGCCTGTATATATATATATTGTGAGCTTGCACAGCTCTGGGATCACCGCATGAGTCTTTCAGGCATGAGACAGAGGCAGAAGTCGGGGTACAAAGGGCTGATTGGCCCCGTGGGTTTATTTAAACAGCGAACAAAACCGATGGCAAACATGAAACAGCAAACAACAAAAACAAAAAAGACTTCCCTCGTCTGAGCGTTGCTAACAATGGTGTAGTTCCCTCACTCTCACCTTGTTGGTCCTACACTGGCTTTTCCCAGTGTGAACACCTCCACCCCCAGAAGGTAGACTGGAGGTACAGCCGACGCCCAGTCAGCTACCTGCTGACCCTTTTATGCAGCCAGGAAATCCTGGGGGTGGAGCCATGGGGAGTAAGCCCCCACCCTGCTCTTTGCTTACTCCCAATTGAAAGGCCGACCCGGGAATGGCTGGTAGCCGTACTAATGGATTAAACATAGGTCGACAGTTTGTACTGTCGACATCTATTTATCAACGGCTTTTCACTCCACCAAGGCTGCTTATTTTGGTGGCATGCGTCCTGGACTCCCCAGACATTGTCCAGAACCTGGCTGGGATTTTTACTCCCTTGTGGGACCTCCCAGCTGCGGCCTTACATATCCCCCCCCTCTGCTCAGACCTGTGGGGCGGAGCACTTTGTGCCATAAAGTTATGCACCCGCGACAGTGTTTCCGCATTTGCTTTTTTGTGACCCGGGGCGTGTTCTACAGAGAATTTAAAGTCCTGTAGAGCCAGGAACCACCGGGTGACCCTTCAATTTTTTCCTTTGTTTTGTGCCATCCACTTTAGAGGTGAATGGTCCGTGATTACTTTAAAGGGTCTACCTATCAGGTGTAGCGCAGTGGCCTCAATAGCCACTTAATGGCCAGGCATTTCTCTCTCTACTATGGCGTAATTTTTCTCGGCCGCCGACAGTTTCCGGCTGAGGTACACTACCGGGTGTTCTTTCCCTCAACCAGCTGTGACAGACAGCCCCTAATCCCACCTCAGAGGCGTCTGCCTGACCAAAATTCCTTTTGGGAAAGGGTTTGCGCAACGAGCACTGGTCTCTTGCAGAGTACCTCTTTCAGTTTTTTAAAGCTAGTTCGGCCTCCGGGTTCCACTTGACATAGTGACTTGGACCCTTTTGTTAGATCTGTAAGAGGGGCTGCTATGGAGGCCAAAGTTGGGCACAAATCTCCTATGTACCCTGCGATACCAAGAAAAGCCCTGACCTGCTTCTTGGAAACCGGTTGGGGCCAATTCCTAATTGCTTCAAGTTGTCCATCTGGGGTTTTGATGACCCCCTCCCGATGTCATACCCTAGATAGCGAGCCTCCTCTAGCCCTATGGCACATTATTAGGGTTGGCATTTAAAACCCTGCTGCCCTTATGGCACCCTAAGACGACTGTACTCTGGTAGTGGGATTCCCAGTCCGTACTAAATATCACCACATCATCCAAATTGCCGCCGCATACTTCTATGAGGCTGTAGGATGACGTCCATCTTCCTCTGGAATGTGGCCGGAGCCCCATGTAGGCCAAAGGGAAGGACAACATAATGAAAGTGTCCATCTGGGGTGGAAAAAGCAGTTTTCTCACTAGCTTCCTTTGTGAGGGCACCTGCCAATAGCCCTTGGTCAGGTCTAATGTAGTAATTTTACCTTGCAGGTCCTTAGCCGCTCGACCAACTCATCCACCCGTAGCATGGGGTTTAGGCATCAAATTTTGATAGCTCATTGAGCTTGCGAAATCATTGCAGAATCGCAAGCTCCCATCAGGTTTCGGTATGAGCCACTATAGGGCTCGACCACCCACTTTGGGACCTTTCTATGACCCCAAGCTTAGCATCTTTTCAACTTCCTCAGCAATCGTTGCCTCTGGGCCTCAGGCACCCTATACGCCTCAAAACGTACCTTCTGGCCAGGTTCTGTGACGATGTCATGTGAAATGACTCCAGTCCGACCTGGCAGTTCCAAAAAAACCTGCTGATTCCTTTGTAGGAACTCCCTAGGTTTCCTGCCGCTGTGCTTTGGACAATGACTCAGAGATACGGACCGTGGTAACTCTCCCTTTGGGCACCCTATGCTCTCTGACCGCCACCGGGACTTTGAGGGTCCCTTCCAGGGCTTAAATTAAGTTGACTGGTCAATTTGATAGGGTTTCCTTTTACCGGGCTGGAAACCTTATAATTTACCTCACTGACCGCTCCGTAATCTCATAGGGGCCCTGCCATTTCCCCAAAGAAATTTGCTTTCGACCGTGGGTACAAGTACTAGTACCCGGTCGCCTGGCGGGAAACACTCTGACCCTTGCCGACCTTTTGGGTATACTCTGGCCTGGGTTTCTTGGCTGCTGCAGTTCTCAGTACTATGGGTTAGAACGGACGCAATCCTGTCCTGCATTTCAGCGATGTGCTCAATGACACTCCTATGAGGGGTATTCTCCTGCTCCCAGGTCCCTTGGCTATGTCCAGGAGTCCCCGGGGATGTCTACCATACAGGAGCTCGAAGGGTAAAAAAATCCTGTGGAGGCCTGCGGGACTTCCCTTACCGAGAAACATGAGGTAGGGTAAGAGCGGGTCCCAACTCTTTTCCCACCCTTTAAATCTACCACCTTCTTGAGCATCGCTTTTAGGGTTTTATTAAATCTTTCCACCAGACATCGTCTGGGGATGTTTTAAAACTGAGGTACGGAGATGTGTAATGTTAAGTAGACGGCAGAGTTCCTTGGTCACCTTAGACATGAAGGGGGTGCCCTGGTCTGTTAAGTATCTCCTTGGGGATACCCGTGCGGGAAACATTTGGAACAGTTCCTTAGCTATTCCTTTGGAGGAGGTTTTTCCTAAGGGGAATGCCTGGGGAAATAGCAGTGGCGTAGTCGAGGACCACTAAGATGTGCGTGTCCTCGGCTGACTTAGGAGCGGCCCTACCAGGTCCATGCCGACCCTCTCAAAGGGGACCTCTATTAGGGCAGAGGAATTAGGGGGCCCCTGAAAATGGGGCCTAGGGCGTTAATTTAAACACTCTGGGCAGGACGGGCCAGTATTCCTCAATTTGCCCTGTAAATCCTGGCCAGTAAAAATTACGCTCCACTCTCTTCCCCGGGGTCTTCTCCACCCCAAGTGTCCCCCCCAACACATGGGAGGGGGCTAGCTCCAAAACCTGGCGGACATGTGACCGGGGCCCCAACATGCTCTACCACTTCGGTTGGGTCTTTTTTACCCGGTACAGCATATTGTTGTTGCCCCACAAAAATGAGGGTAAACCAAACTCTCGCCTGGTTCTGGGGCTTCCCACCTATTACCTTCACATTTTTCCAGGCATGCTCCAAAGTTTGGGTCCCTTCAGCTGCTCCGTGCCAAAAGTTTCCCCCTGGATACTGGCAAGGAGGCAAACTCTAGCTCAGAGGGATTTCCTCGGGGTCCCCAGCCAGACAGACAAGGGAAACCCATCGGGCTCCTCTGGTCCCGTTGCAGACACATTACCCTTTAACACAGGATATGGGGCACACTTTTTATTTCCCCACAAATCCCAGAACAAGGGGAAATCACAGCCGATGATTATACTGTGGAGTAGACTCATAACGACAGCCACCTCATGTGTGGCGGGCCCGCAGGGGGTCTTTAGGGTCAGTACCGCGGTTGGGTAGTCCCGAGTGTCCCCGTTACCCCAGATCACCCCTAAACGGCGTGGGCCGGAGTTGGTCTGCGCCCACCAGCCTGGCCTGCACCCGGGTTACCAAACTTCCGGAGGTCCATGAGGGCTTGTACGGGGTGTCCATTGATTTTTTAAAGGTGCATACCCGGCCGATTCCCCCAGTCTCATGTGCGTGGTGTAAAGGCCTTGCATACAATGTCGATACGCCTTATACCATAGTCCATGGGTTCCCCCAAAGTAGGACACTGTGCGGCGATGTGTCCGAGTCCAATTGCATCGCCAGCAGATGATGGGGCCCCCCCCGGGCTCTGGGCAAGAGCGGTCTCTTTGGGGTTGGAACCTTC
Organism: Phyllomedusa bahiana; assembly: GCA_025379985.1. Lineage (NCBI taxonomy): Eukaryota > Metazoa > Chordata > Amphibia > Anura > Hylidae > Phyllomedusa > Phyllomedusa bahiana. Next base: position 54,499 of record JAODAL010002556.1, read on the forward strand.
CCCCCTTCTCACCCAGCCGGGATCCCCCCCCTCGAGACCCTTAGGTTCCCCCTTTTTGGGACAGGAACAGTCTTACCCAAGCTGACTCCGGTGGATGCAGTCCTTGGAGGAAGTCCTCGGTGGCACTATAACGCTCCACAATGGAGACAAGTTCATCCAGGCTTTTGGGGTCCGTGTACCCCACACACCGCTGGATCCCCACGGGTAGGGCGCGCACGAGAGTGTTCACAGATGACCCGCTCCGTCACCTGGGCAGCTTGTAAGACGTTTGGGCTGCAGCCACATTTCTGGTTAGGGGGAGGGTTATACATCTGTGACCGAGCTGGCTTTGCTGGATTCGAACTCCCAGGCGTGAACTCTCTGGGCCGGACCGCAGAGTAACCCCCAGTCCCGGGGTAGGATCCTCCTTTTAGCCGCGTGTAGTCTTGGCGTCTTCAGCTCTCAGGTTCGAATAGGCCTTCTGTGGCTCGCCAGTAAGAAAGGGGGCCAGGAACGTCAGCCCACGGTCCACGGGTAGCGCTCTCTCTCGGCATCCTCTCGAAGGTGCCGAGATACGCCTCCACGTCATATCCTTTGGGGTCATTTTACGTAGAACTTGCCAGCACCACTTGACGGGGCATGGAGGGCCCACCTGCTGCCCCTCTGTGTCTTGTAGTCAGGACCCGGGAGCTGCTGCTGTAGAGCCAAAGGTTTACCTGTTGTTGTTCTTTAAGGGCTCCTGGTTGTCTCAATTCAACAGGCGCTTGGTCTCTGCTTGAGCCGCACGGTCTCCTGGTGGGCCTTCTGTTGGCTTGCCGCCATTAGCTGGAGTTTGGTGTTTGCCTGTATTAACTGCTTCACCAACGCATCCATTTTGGGTGTCTCCGCTGGTTGCACTGTTGCCGCTTTAACCCACGACATATATTGGAACCTTTTCGGGTGCCTGTCTCTTAAGAGAAGCGTCTCTTTTAAAATGCCCATAGCATCCTCCACCATGTGTGAGCTGCACAGCTCTGGATCACCGCATGAGTCTTTCAGCATTTAGACAAGGAGAAGTCAGGTACAAACGGCTGCTTGGCTCCGTGGGTTTATTTAAACAGCGAACAAAACCGATGGCAAACATGCACAGGGAACAACAAAAACAAAAAAGACTTGCTCGTCTGAGCGCTTGCTAACAATGGTGTAGTTCCCTCACTCTCACCTTGTTGGTCGACAACGGCTTTCCCAGTGTGACCCCCTCCAGCCCAGAAGGGAGACTGGAGGTACATGCCCGACGCCCAGTCAGCTACCTGCTGACCTTTTTTGCGCGCCAGGAAAATCCTGGGGTGGGAGCCATGGGGAGTAAGCACCCCACCCTGCTCCTGCTTACTCCCAATGAAAGCCGACCCGGGAAGGCTGGTAGCCGTACTAACGGATTAAAAAATAGGGTCGACAGTTTGTACTGTCCCACATTATTTATCAACGGCCTTTCACTCCACCAAGGCTGCCTTTTTCTTGGTGGCATGCGTCCTGGACTCCCCAGACATATGTCCAGAACCTGGCTGGGATATATACTCCCTTGTAGACCTTCCCAGCTGCGGCCTTACAATATATCCACTCTAATTTAGCAGAGGATAGAGGCCGATTTCACGTGACACGCGATGAGCCCTGTCTTTGCGGCTGCGTAGCACAACAAACTTTCTGAACTTCATCCTTGAACCATAGAGTGTAAATATGTCCAACAAATGAGAGTTTATGAGCTCTCTGCATCTAATTGCCTGTCTGGTTGATGTCTCAGCTTCTTAGGCGTACACTGTCATCAGCGCTAGAAGTCTGTTATGCAGGTAATTAATTCCTTAGAAAACAATTAACCCAAAAAGGCTGAGAACATTATTGGTTTGTCGGCTGCTACTGTATTATACACAGTTTTTTCACTGTGTATCTCGATAAGATTGGATTCCTACGGTTTATGGCTATTGTTTCAATCTATCACACTCACTAGTTGTGTTAAGGTAATTACAGTAATATGATTTTTTTTTTCCCTGTGCTTTGCTCCATTGATTTTTAGCTTGCACCAGGTTTAACATGGTATGCCATTTTTATTTTATCCTATAGATCAGCAACATCGACTCTCCAGCTGTTGGGAAACTACATCTCCCACCATGCCCACTGATATAGATTATATAAATGCATGATGGGAGTTGTAGTTCCCAACAGCTGGAGAGCTGACGTTGCAGACCTCTGCTATAGATATTCACTAGTTCTAGTTTTTTTTTTTTGGGGGGGGGATTTTCAATTTTTCCCAATCAATTGATTTGTGATGGTTTAAGATGGCCATAGTATTGTCATGATGTTTATGGCTATTGTTTCACACTCACTAACACACTCACTGTGTTAAAGGGGTTGATTCACTACATTGATTCCTCTTACCTCAGTCCTGTTTTCTTGGTTTCATTTTGAATTGAGGGGCGTTTACGGGCTTCTACTAGGCTGCAGTAGAAGCCAGGTCTGTAGCTATAGCGACCAGCACTGGCAGCCTATCAGGAGAGTTCAAACAGTTCTGTAGCTATAGCGACCTGAGGAGCTGATGAAGCCCATACAAGATGGGATATCTAGGAATAGGTATAATACTGTTAATGGACACATATTGCAAAGTGACTTATTTTGGCAAGATCTTTAATACAAAAAGCAGCAATCCTTGTAGTGAGACAACCCCTTTAAGGTAATTACAGTGCTATGATTTTTTTCCCTGTGTTTAGCTACAATGATTTTCAGCTTGCACCAGGTTTAGCATGGTATGGCATTTTTATTTTTCCTTATAGACATTCACTAGGTGTAGAATTTTCTTTTTTTGGGAGGGGGTGGGGATTTTTATTCTTTCCCTATAGGCATCAAATGGTTTGTGTTGGTTTTAGGAGGCCATAGAATTGTCACAGTGTTTACGGCTATTGTTTCAATCTATCACACTCACCAGTTGTGTTAAAGGGGTTAACTCATCTCAAAGTTTCATAGGATGCATGAATGAAATAATGCTGCTTGGCTTTGTCACTTCCTGGTCAAGCTGTCTCTAATTAGCACATGAGCTCTGTGTACTCAGACCTCTGCTAATTAGATAATTCTCATGCTGTCAGGACCAAGGAAGCTTCTGAGTTAAAGTAAACAGCAGTAATTACTGGCTTTTGTCTGAAAGATCAGATAACAAACAAGCTCTCACTGTCCAGAGTCCTGTGCTGAGCAACCTGTGTGATGACGTCACCCTTGCTATCAGATAGAATAAACAGCGGGGGGTGGGGGGGGAGTACACAGGTCGGTTACTTGGGGAACCAGAGAGAGATCAGAAGGTGATAAAATCACTTGTAGCTCCTTAACAAACAAAAAAAAATGAACATAGCAATATATTTGGAAAACATCTTTATTTAGTGTTCCCTACATGTTGAAAGCTAGTCTTTGTAGCGAGACAATCCTTTTAAGGTAATTACAGTGCTATGACTTTGTCCCTGTGTTTTGCTACAATGATTTTCAGCTTGCACCAGGTTTAGCATGGTAAGGCACTCTTATTTTTCCCTATAGACTTTCACTAGGTCTAGAATGTTTTTTTTTTTGGTGGGGGGGGGAGGGATTTTTATTCTTTCCCCATAGGCATTAATTGGTTTGTGCTGGTTTCAGATGGCCATAGTATTATCACATAATAAAGCCCTTTTTATCTAAAACCCTATCCCTCACTATTTCCACTGAATTAAACTTAGACCACTGGAGGGTGCTTATCTTAGTTCACTTCAGTTGACCCATGGGAAGTCCAGGTTTTGTGGCTGTAATACAGATGCTAAAATGTGGCCACAAACAGTATGTACAAAAAGCACGAACAGCTCCACGATGGACTTAAGTATTCTGAATGTAACCTTTTCTCTTACCACCTCCAGTGGATGGAACCCGACAGCAAGTTTTTGATTAGGGTGATGCTCAATAAGTAAGAAAGCTCTCCTCTCGGAGGCCACAAACTCTCTAGAAAGTTAGGGTATGTCTACATGCCATAGTTTTACAGTGAGATTTTGACATGGATTTCAAATCTGAAATCCGTCAAAATCTGACTGTAAAACGATCTCATGAGACCTCAATAGAAAACTGTTTTTTTTTTCAAAAAATTTAGAACATGTACAATAATTTCATATTTAACGCAGAAAACGGTGGATTATGATACTATTGAATTCAATGGGAAGGCCAAATCCCCAAATAGTTCCCAAATATCGAGCAAAAAATGGGCATAAAACTGGAAACAGAGCATAAAATACTGGTAATATTCTAATTCAGAATCCGACCAGTATTTGTACATTGCTGTAGCCTTAGTCCTCGTCTTTCTAGAACATCTAGGAATGTAGCAGAGATGAGCTTGACCGTGGTACCATAGCTTTCTGTGTTATCTGCTTTTATCACTAATCAAAGGCCATTCAAAAGCACTGATGATGTTGCAATGACAATCTGTGACATAGTCTTTTAAGCAAATCTTTGCTACATTTGTAGTACTAATAGGCAGTCATATGGTCAATGATTGACATCTGCAAGAGACTATGGCTAGAGAACTCCAAAATTTGATTCTTGGGCTTACACATTGGCCTCCAATCCCAATTCTTCCTCGCAGACCTATGATCTCCGCTCTGTTCCCCTGCCAACTCTTCCCACCACACAGAAGACCAATCCCCTCGTGCTATGTCTAGGTGTGCAAATTGCTGTGGTAGTTTTAGCATTCTATACATAAATTTGATTCTTTGACCTATACATTGGACTCCAACATCAATCATTGCATAGTTACATAGTTAGTACGGTTGAAAAAAGACACATGTCCATAAAGTTCAATCAAGGGTGGGTAAAATGTGGATGAAGGGAGGGAGACAAGGATTTCAAACCAAGCCTCCCCACTGGTGAATGCCCTGAAACACACAAGAACCAATCTGCTCCAAGGGAGACCCAATCTCTGACCCCAGAGTTGCCACCAGCCAGGATTCAAAATCTTACGTAGCTACGTAGGCATTAATATTATTTAGTTTCAGGTAGGTATCTAAGCCTTTCTCCCAACTGTTCCTGCTGTGACCAGCTCCTCAGGCGGCTATTCCAAAGATTTACAGTTCTCACAGTGAAGAACGCTTTCTCCTCTGGAGATTGATTCCTTTGTTTCTCAATCCGAAGGAAATGTCCCCTTGTCTTTTGCGGGGACATTACATGAAATAATTTTTCCCGATATTTTTTGTAGGGACCATTTATTGCTTGCAGGCAGTGTCGGACTGGCCCACCAGAGGATGGGAGCAGCGCAGTTGGCGTGATTTGTACATCACACCACCTGCACTGCTTACTATTGTGCGCCACAGGCCTTGAGGCCCACTATCATGAAGTTCAGGGCCCACTGAAAAGCCGTCTCCTGTTGGGCCCTGATCTCCATGACAGTGGACCCCGATGCCTACGCCACACGGTAGTAAGCAGCGCAAGTGGCGTGATGTACCAATCATGCCGCCTGCACTTCTGAGTCCCAAATTGCAGACCTATAGACACCACCCCTTTCTCACTTACCACCACACTCATAAGCAATCCCCTCATCCTAGGTTTGGGTATGCAAATTGCCATGGTAGCTGTCACATTGTATACACAAATTTGATGGCTGTTGCTGAACAGTCTCATATAGTATGTGCCAACCAGAAAGTGTTTAAGGTTGAGCAAAAATATGAAGTAAGATAAAGAATGGAAACTCTTCACAGCAAGTATTTATCATCAAACAAAGCCTCAATTTACGATGACGGGGTGGATGGCAATAATTTAACGGGCCTCCTGGAATGTCTTGGTGAACATTGTTACTTCAACACAATAAATCCAAAAGAAACATAAAATAACATTTCTTCGGTTCAAAGCCGACCTTTCTGATCCCATCTTGGTTTCATGACGTCATCTACATTGAGACTGAATTTGGTCTTACACTGATTTAGTGAGCAGTGCTCCATGGTTCATCCTATAACGAGGCTTTAAGTACATCCTCACATTACCAGCTTTTTAGACTATTACAGTAATGTTCGGTAAGTAACATTTAAAGCCTCTCTGCCGCGCTCCACTCTCCCGTGTAAGAGGATCACATGCTGGTGTTATAAACTGTCTTTAGATATTATTGTCAACAGGAGAAAAAGAAAATGAAAATGGAAAGTGATCATTACTTAAGAGAGGAAACTCAACAAGAGCAACATCTAACTTTATGTGGTTTTTCCGCTCTTGAAGGCACCAAAGTACTCCGTGTTTAGTACACAGCTCTATTGTCTTTTTCATCGCTCTGCCGCAGTTTCAACAAATATATCAAACATTCTGAATAACGATCAAGTCCACACAAAAGAATACAGTGTAGATCCCAAATAGGGAAAGGGGTTACACAGGGTGTATACTAAATTATTAAATACTCACAACAAAGCAAAGTTCTAGTTCTAGAGAACTTCTCATATGTCATAGGTGACTGTTTTGACCAATAACAATATGACCCCAACAACTTCATTCAGTTTCCTGACTGGTGAAGATGGGAGGGGAACTTGGCTTACATGGCTTTCCTTTACCACTGAAAAATTAAGAGAAGCCAAAGGGGAACAGATTTTCCCCTCTGAAGCTCATGGCTTTCAACTATATTTTGGGACAACTTAAAGGAATTTTCCAATGTTTGTAAGTCTCTTACAGCCCCCACTATCATGAAAAATCAATGGTATTGACCCATTAAACCATTGCCATTCTGACACTGCTACTGCTGAGAGATTTTTGATGTTGATCCTCCACAGTTTACATAATGTACTAGTGAATCTCAAAAAATTAGAATATCATTGAAAATGAAAGGGGTTCTCCAGGACTATCTTTTTATGGTTATAGGACTCACAAATGTACTGTATTATGTGAAACCTTGTAATTCATACTGCAATGAGTCTATACAATGTATGGGTTTCTGTATTTGACTTAAATTATTGATATCAAATATACAATGGAACTACTGTTAAAATGTTTGTCTTCATGTCTGGGCTCTGGGAATGTCCCCCACATCTTTAACCCCTTAAGGACCCGGCATTTTTTTTTGTTTCCCCCCTCGCCTTCCCAGAGCCATAACTTTTTTTATTTTTCCACCTACATAGACATATGAGGGCTTTTATTTTGCTGGACAAGATGTACTTTCTAATGGTGTTATCCACTGTACTATAGAATATACTGGGAAACCGCAAAAAAATTCCAAGTGGGACAAATTGTGAAAAAAAAATGTATTTTCGCCATGTTTGTGGGTGTTTTACTTTTACGACGTTCAATCTTTAGTAAATATAATGTGTTATCTACACTCACCGGCCACTTTATTAGGTACACCATGCTAGTAACGGGTTGGACCCCCTTTTGCCTTCAGAACTGCCTCAATTCTTCGTGGCATAGATTCCACAAGGTGTTGCAACGATGCTCAATTGGTACCAAGGGGCCCAAAGAGTGCCAAGAAAATATTCCCCACACCATGACACCACCACCACCAGCCTGAACCGTTTATACAAAGCAGGATGGATCCATGCTTTCATGTTGTTGACGCCAAATTCTGACCCTATCATCCGAATGTCGCAGCAGAAATCGAGACTCATCAGACCAGGCAACGTTTTTCCAATCTTCTACTGTCCAATTTCGATGAGCTTGGGCAAATTGGAGCCTCAGTTTCCTGTTCTTAGCTGAAAGGAGTGGCACCCGGTGTGGCTTCTGCTGCTGTAGCCCATCGTCCTCAAAGTTCGCCGTACTGTGCGTCAGAGATGCTCTTCTGCCTACCTTGGTTGTAACGGGTGGCTATTTGAGTCACTGTTGCCTTTCTATCAGCTCGAACCAGTCTGCCCATTCTCCTTTGACCTCTGGCATCAACAAGGCATTTCCGCCCACAGGACTGCCGTTCACTGGATGTTTTTTCTTTTTCGGACCATTCTCTGTAAACCCTAGAGATGGTTGTGCGTGAAAATCCCCGAATCAGCAGTTTCTGAAATACTCAGACCAGCCCTTCTGGCACCAACAACCATGCCAACGTTCAAAGGCACTCAAATCATCTTTCTTCCCCATACTGATGTTCGGTTTGAACTGCAGGAGATTGTCTTGACCATGTCTACATGCCTAAATGCACTGAGTTGCCGCCATGTGATTGGCTGATTAGAAATTAAGTGTTAACGAGCAGTTGGACAGGTGTACCTAATAAAGTGGCCGGTGAGTGTATATTCTACAGGTTGTTATGCATCCGGCAATACCAAATATGTAGGGTTTCCGTTATGTTTTGGCACCGTAAAAAAAATTCCAAACTTTTTCTATTTTTTAAATTTGCACCACGACGCCATTTTTGTGCAACCAATAACTTTTTTGTACTAACACCTACAGATATTTATTGCGGGCTGAAGCGTACTTTTTATCGCTAGCAGTTTGAAACGCATGCGACTTTTTGGATCACTTTTATTCCATTTTTTAAGTGACGTAAAATGACCAAAAAACGCAATTTTGGCGTTTGGAATTTTTTTTCTTCTATGGTGTTCAGCGTACAGGATCAATGATGTTATATTTTTATAGATCGGACTGTTTTGGACGCGACAATACTAAATATGTGTAACTTTTTTATTATTTTATTGTTTTTATTTGTAAAATAGGGAAAGGGGGGTGATTTGAACTTTTAATATATTTTTTTTTTGTCCTTTAAACCTTATGTCTTTTTTTTTTTTTTTTTACTGTAACATTGAGTCTACCTAGGGCGCTTCACCACTAGGTGGCGCGATCATTAATACAGTCTAATGCATTGCATAGACAATGCATTAGACTGTACCAAGATGGCGGTTTCCCCACTTCCTGTCTGCGGCCGGAAGTGGGGAAAACCAGTACATGGCAGTGATGGGAGAGTTCACAGGGCTCCCCGCTGTCATGTCAGGGCGTTGGATCGCTGCAGGTATGTTGCGGCGATGCCGATCGCCCTGAAGATCGGTGCCACGCACCGATCTTCATTTATTCAGACGCCGCGGCCATCTTTGCCGCGGCATCTGAAGGGTTAAACAGCGCAGGCGGTCCGACGCTGCCTGTTCGCGCTGTAACGGCCGGGTGTTAGCGGCCGGCGGCTGTGTGGGGGGGTCGCGGAGCTATTCCCCTGCAAAGCCCCTTAGGGACCCTGGGACATAACTCATATGACCAGGGTCCTTAAGGGGTTAAGGTATAGAACTTGAAGCAAATACTGGTCCCTTCGGTAACTAGCATAAGGGTCCGATTCAGGCTTGTTAGACCAGACTTCCATCTTTTTGTAGATTCAAACTCACTGCCCTCTGAGACAGACTTGAACGACGGACTTGGCTTGTGAATGCCATGGTATCATCCACGTGTCTGGAATTGATCTTCTATATATCCAAGTTAAACCCTTGCTGCTTTGTGTATACTTATTGTTTGCTACACAGATTGTTCATACTGCCAACATGATTTGGGTTCTAAATGTCGAATGCAAATGTTTGACTTAATGTTTGAATTTTATGTCTCTACTCCACATCTTCAAATGTAAAATTGGAGGCAAACTCCCTTGTTCACGTTTTACTGTTCAGTGCAGTGATTGCTTGTTTACATTATTGGCACAGCCACTTACTTTGGGCATACTGGACTGATCCTCTTTAAATGTATGCCTTAATTCTCAGGTGGAAACACTCTGTCTGACGTGGACCGAGCATTTGGACTTTACATACGTCTGCCACGATTTCACTTGCATATGTCAAGAGGACTTTGTACATCCTACTATATCTTCCCGTCCCCCCATGTGTTTATTCCTCTCCCCCTCCCTCCTTCCTTGTTCCCCTTTTATTTTCTATGTTACCCCATGTTGGGGCTAATGTTTGTTATTAACTGAAAATGTTAACAAAAATATTATTGAAAAAAAATATATTGATATCAATTATCTTTTCAAATTTTTTTGAGATGCACTAGTACATTAAGCACATGACCGCTGAGTCCAGTGATGCATCATGTGATTCATTGAGAGGGGTCTGGCAGGGAACACCAGAGCATGGTAGTGCTAAGGAGAGTTCAAAGCTGGTTTTGTTTTTTTTAAACAGTGGCGGACAGTAGTAGATTTTTTTTTTTTTTTTAAAAAGTAACACAATGTTACAGGGGGAAGGAGTCTCATATAGAGAACTCATTTAAGGGCAGAGTTAAACTAATTGAAAACCCCTTGTTGGAGGCCTTTGTAAATTAGCTGGAGTAGAAAGTAGCTACAAGGAGTTTATCTCTATTGAGAGGATGTGTCACATTAGGCCTTACATAGATGGTCCATTGGTTTGAGTGATTAACCTCAGTGGTGGCATTGCTGGAAAAATACCTGCTGCTAGGTTCCTTCCACGTGTAATATTATTAAAGATGGTACTAGGAGCAGTTCAAAAGATACAGAAGTTATAGAAATAATTATTTTTATAAGTGGAAGCAATTGCCTAAGGGGAGAAAATACATATTCTAAATAATACATACCATAACCTAGTCTCGCACAAATAGGTCCTTCTTGGGTTTAACACTTGTTTGTATGATCTTGAGAAAAAAATTGGACAACCTGAACACAATTTGTTTTACTCTAACCCTAACCCTTAAATTAAAATAAAATTACATAAATATGGGACATAACTTAAAAGCACAGACACATGACCATACTCACAGCAAAATGACAGGACAACAAACCCCTAAGAGGCAAATAAAAGCCACAGTGCTACATGGGAGAAATTGCATGACTGCAGAATTCTGATGGACAATTGCTCCAAAACCAATCTATGAGGGGTGCAATTGCTTAACAAAAACTGCACATTGGAAATGAATCAGTTCACACCAATATGCAGAAAAGCCACAGTAACTCTAACCCTAACCTTAACTCTAAGTTGCATATAGGATTAGTTTTTTTTTTTTTTTACATGTTTTTATGCATGAACTCAGAGATCCATGGCACTTCTAGTCCAATGCTACTTTCAAAGCGATGTCCCTTTTGGTCCAACTTTGCTTCTGGTTAATGTAAATATGGGGTCTGTGTTTTAACCACAATGTTATATTAATCGTAATAGAACCATAAATTCTCACCATAACCCTAATCCAATTTAGGGTTGGAGATGCTCTTTTGTTGTTTGCCAAATTTGATCCGTATCAACCCAAACAGAATTTGACATGGACCTGAATCTAAAGTGGTAGACTACCCTAGTCCATAAATCAAGATTACAAATTAGTAGGAGACCTTTGTCACTTGTAAAAATATATAATGGCCACACCTTAGCAAATATGAAAAGTGAAAACATCCCCTACTGAGTAAACGTCACATATTTACAAATTAAATTTTTTTATGGTGTTTTTTATGATTCTAAGAGGGATCTCATGACGGCCATACCACTGTTAGGTGGTCAACTGTAATCTGTAGGAGTACAAGAGATTCTCCATCTAACATGTTGTATGTATAGCTTTGAGTAAAATAGTATGTTTAATTTAGAAAATCTATAAGCTATATAGTAAGGGTTATAAAAAGGTAGCTGTGAGAGTGATTACTCCAAAGCCACATAAATGTTAGTTTGAGAATACCTACCACTATCTATGTAGTCCTTGTGAAGAGCATGTGGCAAAGTATGGGCTTAAAGGGGTTTTCTTGTTCTATTTTTTTTCTAGTAATTAGGCTCAATATGGGCTACAATGTATGTATAGACTTTATTGATGTAATGTTTTATATATTTGTCTGTGTTTAGGTGATTATTTTAATTATTGTGTGCATGACAGGTAGTGATGACATTCCATTTAGATTATGCTATGAATAAGGGTTTTCTGAATACCCAAAACGTGTCAGCTACCGCATGATTGCTATGGTGGATTTTAAGGAGTTGAAATAAAGTAATTTTTATCTTTTATAAAATTGGAGCTGGAGGACACTCATTGTTTCACTTAGTTGGCTTAGCCCAAAGGATCCATGGGCTTTCTCTGTGCTCGAAATCTAGTTCACAACTTGGAATAATTGCTTGAAGATTGAATGCAGACCGAGTGGGGCTGAGCAGTTTTGCTGTTAATTCTATCTAGAACGTCATACACTATAAATGAGCCAGCTGGCCTGCTGACTAGCGCGAGACTGTCGTACTATAGTGTAGCCGCCCACGACTCTCCACGAACCCATTGCCACACTAATTTGTATAGTGACATTTCGATCGGGCAGGACTACAATATAGCAACACAAGCCTCCTAACTAGCCCGCATGCGCACTAGTCCGTGGGCCAGCTGGCTCTTCTACGTTATATGCAGTAATAAGGGATGATGTTCTAAATGTCATCACTTCCTGACATGCACACCGTAATAAAAGTAAACATCTAAAACACACAAATATATACAATATTACATGAATAAAGTCTATATATACATTTTAGTCCATTATCAGCCTAATTACTATAAAAAAAAATGGACAAGCCCTTTAATTGACTTTCTGTTTTAACCATTTATGGGCTTCTCATAGATATTTTTTTATGAAAGAGCAATAGTTTTAAGTCAGCAGGGAAATGATGTCATTAGTCAAGACTTGTGCAGCCATTGTGACGATATTTTAGTGATGGACCACCTGCTCTCACTGCTTTGCTATGCTTTTCATGTCTCTTTAGGCAACAAGTTGTCTTTCAGATCCTTGAAAGCCATATCTGTATTTAATCGAAGCCTCTGCATGAGCCAACCCTGTCTAACAAAGGGCAGCATTGCAAGTTGTGTGTTTCAGATAAGTACGTCTCGCCATGGTCACTGCCAGCTCTGATAAAGAAGATTACGCTCTTTGGCTCTTTCTCTCGTGTAGAGCAAGCAGTGATATCTGAGAAGCAGCTTTACAGTTCACATTTTGTGCTGCCTGAAAAGAAGTTTTCATGATCAAATGCTTTGAAGAATTTGAAATGCAAAGGTAAAACATACACAAGTATGAACCAGCTTGTTTTAAACTATATTCAGAGGAAGATGTCTCCAAATTATTCTGGAAATAACAGATATGTGGAAAATGTAGACGTCAAATTTATTTTAATCCCTAGAGCCGATGCAATGGCTGGAATGGGTCATAGTCAAATAGCCTTGCTTAAATGATAATCCTTAGACTTTATGTATATGAAAAAGTTGACTACACTTATTTGGTTTGATGTAAATGGCTTTTCCACCTCCTTTTTACAAACAATGTTCACTTCTGACACTCTGCTCATTCTAGCAACATGCCTCCCAGTCCTTCTATTGTCTTCTGTCTTTGGTTGATTGGAACGTTACCTCTGTTACCTGTGATTGCCTGCAGTGGTCACACAACTCTGCCCAAAGTCAACATTCATAGTCTTGACTTCCAAATGCTGATGTTGGGCAGTATCATGTGACCGCTTCAGGCAATCCCTGGCTGCAGTGGTGACATTGCATTCCTCCAAAGCTGGAAGACAACAGAAGACCAGCAAAGTAGGCCAGAAGGCACATTTCTGGAACAGGAGGCTTGTCAGAGGTGAGTATTTTTTTCTAGTCTCAGCTACATAGTTTAGTTTAAAAAAGGGGAGGTGAACTATTCCTTTAAAGGGGCCATCAAATCTTCAAAAACTGTGTAAAAAGAGTGAAACTAGGTTGGACTGAGTTACTTATGGGGACATGTATAAAAACTGTCTAGGTCTAAGACTTTCTTTGTTGCCCATTGTAACCAATCAGGGCCCATAGCAACCAATCAGAGCTTCTCCTTTAAATTCAAATAGTGCTCTGAAAAAATTAGGAGATCTCTGTTTAGTTTATATGGGCAACAAAGAGAGTCTTACACCTATACTGTTTTCATACACGTCCCACTTAGTATGAACTTGAAATGTCATTCCATTCATGGTGGATGCTGTTTGTAATTTTCAACTGACACCCACTATGAGAATTAAGGATTGGAGACAAACAACTTAAAGGATTTGTCTCACTACATTGATTCATCTTACCTCAGTCTTGTTTTCTTGGTTTCATTTTGAATTCAGGGGCGTGTTTACTGACTTCTACTAGGCTGAAGTAGAAGCCAGGACTGTAGCCATAGCAACCAGTGCTGGCAGCCGATCAGGATAGATCAAACAGGTCTGTAGCTATAGCAACCAGTGCTGGCAGCTTATCGGGAAAGATCAAACAGGTCTGTAGCTATAGCGACTTGAGGAGCTGATACAGCCCATACAAGAGGGGATATCTAGGAATAGGTAGGACACTGTTAATTGAAGCAGCAATAGGCAAGACCTGTGATCAAGCTAAGTTGCTTTCTTGCATTTATTCAGACATCAACTTATACAGTATGTTCCGACATTTAGTCATTATTTGTCTTATTTCAATAGTCCTTTCAGGAACCAAGACAAGTGGTAACAAACAGGTAAATACCTTATGTTTTCTTTAAAATGCCATTAGGTAGCAGAGGAGTAGCTCGGACAACCAACTGAGCATTGACAAAGAGGGTGGGGTTCCTTTGAAACGTTGCATCCGTACAACATAAAAAGAAATCCTTATAGTTAGACAACCTCACAGTCATGTGTGATGTGGCATCTCTGCCTTTATAAATGGGTATTGCATTTTTTTTCACCTCTGAATCAACTTTCACCACAATGGGATGCCATTATTTTTTTTGTTTGTTTTTTGTTACTTTTACACCAGAGTGTGTTGCAGTATATTGCACAAGTGATCATGCAATCCCGTATAAGACTAAAATAATTGTTTACAAATTAAAAAAAGGAAAGAAAAAAAAAAGATTCAACCCCAGCTTTCACCATTTTTCACAACAAAAAAGCAAACACTACGACAGTAAAACATCATTTTGTTTCTAATGAACTGTAACTGCTGAAAAAAAAAAAAATCAACACACAACCTCAGAATAGTACAACAAAAACTACAACTCACCCCACAAAAAAACTCCCTTGAAAAGATAATAAAATAATTGGCCTCAGAAAATGCTGATGCGATATAAGTATTTTATTATTATTATTATTTGACAAAAAAATGAAGAAAATCTTTCTAACCTACTTTAATGTAAGCGTTAGGGTTGTTTCAAGATAAAAGGGTTAACTCACCGGTCTAGTGATGCAATGCTCCATTGCAGGCTAACTTCCAGTCCAACATTCCATATGTTCTCACTTTTGTTTACTTCATTATAGGCCCAATATTATGGTAGTGAGAACTGATGTTGGACATCACATGTGACACCACTTCTGGATACTTCAACATAGAAGTACTGTGATGGCAGCTGGAACTGATGTTGGACATTGCGAGAAATGTCACATCTGGTTTCCATAACATTGGGTCTACAGTAAAATAACTGCAAGTGACCTTGAATGGGACACCAGAAAGAAGACTAAGGTCAAAATGTATGATCAGGGCTACACCTGTTTTCAGCTGTAGCTTGAGCCAAAAAGAATGTATGAACCGGCGCACACCACACCTGCGGGATAAGTCCCTATGTAATGTGCCAAGATTAGGAACGTTCTGAAGGAGTCGCACCACATTCATAGAAATAGACATATTTATAATTCTTTGATGCCAAACTTCGGCAAAAAAACAGTTAGAACAGACAAGGGTAAAGGTGGTGTCTGAGCCAGACTTGTGGTATTGGCTCTACACATCCTTGTATATATTACCTGCAGAAGAACAGCCAGACTAGGGTAAAGGTGATGCCTGAGCCAGACTTGTGGTATTGGCTCTACACTGTCCTGTATGTATGACCTGCAGAAGAACAGCCAGACTAGGGTAAAGGTGGTGCCTGAGCCAGACTTGTGGTATTGGCTCTACACTGCCCTGTATGTTTGACCTGTAGAAGAACAGCCAGGCCAGGGTAAAGGGGTAAAGGTGGTGTCTGAGCCAGACTTGTGGTATTGGCTCTACACTGCCCTGTATATATGACCTGCAGAAGAACAGCCAGATCAGGGTAAAGGTGGTGCCTGAACCAGACTTGTGGCATTGTCTCTACACCGCTGTGTATGTATGACCTGCAGAAGAACAGCCAGACCAGGGTAAAGGTGGTGCCTGAGCCAGACTTGTGGCATTGGCTCTTCATTGCCCTGTATGTATGACCTGCAGAAGAACAGCCAGACCAGGGTAAAGGTGGTGCCTGAGCCAGAATTGTGGTATTGGCTCTACACTGCCCTGTATGTATGACCTGCAGAAGAACAGCCAGACCAGGGTAAAGGTGGTGCCTGAGCCAGACTTGTGGTATTGTAAAACACTTCCCTGTAGGTATGACCTGCAGAAGAACAGCCAGACCAGGGTAAAGGTGGTGCCTGAGCCAGACTTGCGGTATTGGCTCTACACTTCCTTGTATGTATGACCTGCAGCAGAACAGCCAGACCAGGGTAAAGGTGTTGCCTGAGCCAGACTTGTGGTATTGGCTCTACACTGCCCTGTATGTATGACCTGCAGAAGAACAGCCAGACCAGGGTAAAGGTGGTGCCTGAGACAGACTTGTGATATTGGCTCTACACTACCCTGTATGTATGACCTGCAGAAGAACAGCCAGACCAGGGTAAGGTGGTGCCCGAGCCAGACTTGTGGTATTGGCTCTACACTGCCCTTTATGTATGACCTGCAGAAGAACAGCCAGACCAGGGGAAAGCTGGTGCCTGAGCCAGGCTTGTGGTATTGGCTCTACACTGCCCTGTTTGGTTGACCTGGAGAAGAAAATCCAGTCCAGGGGAAAGGTGGTGCCTGAGCCAGACTTGTGGCATTGGCTCTACACTGCCCTGTATGTATGACCTGCAGAAGAACAGCCAGACCAGGGTAAAGGTTGTGCCTGAGCCAGACTTGTGGTATTGGCTCTACACCGCCGTGTATGTATGACCTGCAGAAGAACAGCCAGACCAGGGGAAAGCTGGTGCCTTAGCCAGGCTTGTTGTATTGGCTCTACACTGCCCTGTATGTATAACCTGCAGAAGAACATCTTCATACATTCTGGTACATTCTACACTGCTTTAAAATTATTTAGAACTGGTCTGTCAGTGCCAGAATTCATACATTTCGCCCTAAGTCCGCAACAGGAGAGTTGCATTACTGGATCAAAAAGTTAATCCCCTAAAAGTATTCCTAACCCGACTGTAGGATTGGAGTTTCAACTATAGTTAAAGATAGGGTTAGAAAAACAATTTGGGTTCGGGGCATCCCGAACCCAATTTTTTTCACGTGGTCGAACCAGTGTCAAACCAAACAGGGCCCCATTTAAGCAATACTAGAAGCTATCACAAAGTGTGCCTAATGTTCAGCATTTAGGCCTGAGATTTGAGTGAATTTTCAGTTTTGCACCAGCCTGTGTATCTGAGGGTATTGTTGTTGCATCATTCCTAAGAAGGGGAGAACACTGAAAACTGGCCTCTCTATATGGCGTCCAATCCTACACGTTACAGCTGCACACTCCGCACCCATACATCCTCTAGCCCCCATTTGCGCCTGTGTATCTTACTAATAAAGAAAACCAAGATAATTTAGAAACAGACTTTACAATACATAACTATTTGTTACAATGTTCCTTAAATAAATAAAAGGCAAGCAACAGTCATCGTATCCTCATGGCAATCAGCATATTTATGATGTCGATCACTGGGGACCGTCTCTAATTTTTACCTGAACAGGTCTCATTTGATTCATCTTCATTATTGCCACAATCATTTGCTCCATCACAAAGCCACCTCTTGGGAATGCAGCGGTTACTTTGGCACTTGAATTGGTCTCCTGGACAGCTGTGGTTCACTAGGAAAACATAAAGAAGCAAATTAAGACACTCGAAGCAAAGTGAGCTCTTAACAACAAGCACTGCTTATAAATGAGTCCCGGAATAATACATGGAAATGGGGTGGCGGAATTATAGCACAATGAGGGAACGTGTCATATAGCATTTATTTTTATTAACAGATGAATAAAGAACTAAATGAGTTTTTAATGGTATTTTGTTCAAAGGAAAATGAATGGTACCAAGTCATTTGTCAACAGCAAGATAAGCTTTAATTCCAGAAACAATGCTTCATAATTTATATATTGTTAACAACGAAATGCTAATCAGCTTTTTAGTGATTCATGTTCCAGAAAGAAAGCCACAAGTGGGAACAGGCTACGGAATAGGCGGCTTGAGTTTAACATTCATTTCAGAGAAAGATTTCAATCTCTTTACAATTAAAAAAGATAAATGAAGGAAAAACTGAGTTGTGTATAAATAGAGGGAGATGCAACAGGTAAATAATGACCTACAACTCTCACCCTTCCTTCTCTCTGCTCAAGTTTCTTAGGTTGAGTTACCGAATCATGTATTTATGGGGAATTTTGGCTTTGGAGTCTGTATCTCCTCCAGGGATAGCATACATGATGTAACTGTCCAAATATAGTCATTTACTATATATGGAATGACAATATATATGGTAATTGGCCGTACACAGAGGAAGCCAATTGGTGTTCCTCTCCTCCTCTGAGGAAGAGGTGATGCTGCTCACAGATACCCTACTGGGCAACTGTCAGTAGAATTAGGACAACACACCATATCCCCCTTTAAAGACCATATAATTGTAAATTTGGGGTCTCTTGGGAACAGGAGCCCCAATGTATTTATATTTAAGTGCTGTATATGCCTCCATATATGCTGTTAGGAGTTGATACTGCTCGCAGATACCCTATTGGGCAACTGTCAGTAGAATTGAAACAACATACCCTATCCCTCTTTAAAGACCATATCATTATGAATTTGGGGTCTCATGGGAACATGAGTCCCAATGCAATTATATGTAAGGGCCATGTATGCCCCCCCATATATACTGTTATCAAGATTTTAAGGTCCAGGACAGCTATTAAAGCAGTCCTAAGGTGTTTTCTAAGCTTTGCTTGAGTCAGCAGGAATCACTGCTGATTGGTGGAGTGGCTAAGAAGCAGGGGCTAGATGAAGACCATACCATTGTAGAGTATTGGTCTCATGCGAACAGGAGTCCGAAGACGTTTTTATGCAACTGTCATATGCCCTCCTTTACCCCCACAACACTGCTATCCAGATTTACAGCTACAGGACAGCTATTAGAGTGAGCCTAGGATATGTTCTAGGCTTTGCACAAGTCAACAAGTATTGTCCCTGGATGCTGGATTTCCTTACAGGAATAGGCCAAGTCCAAGTCTATTGCATTGTTTCAATTTTACAACAAGTCAGGGCAGGAAGAAGGAAAATCTCACACCTGCCCTCTGATGTCATAGTGCTAAAGACGGGTTTAGTTGACTAATATGGAATATACTATTCAGATAAAAATAAATATTACATGTAAAAGTTACTACTATGGATGGTAATTATCTATGGTTTGGATATGGATGAGTTTTTGCAATGATAAAAGTATAATATGGGTTACCTTTATAAGCACTGTGGCCATTCCGAGCAATAAATTAATACAAATAAATATAAATTTGCTTGTGTTCTTGTGTTTCAGATGGTAAGACAGCTGTTGCATATAACTGGACTCTCTGTTCCCATATATATTTATACAATGAAATACATTGCAGTCTTTCACTGGAGGTGCGCCAGAAGTGCTCTGGATTTATACCTCTGATGGAAGGCAAAAACCCAGTGAGAATAGAGCCTTAACCAGTATTAGACTGCTGTTTTCAATGAACCAATAAGAAGACAGCATCCAGGGGGTTGGAACAAGTGAACCGTCTTTACTCCTTCATATCAAAACTGCAATGTTTCGACTTAAATGAGTCTTTGTCATGAAAGATTCTTAGGGGCCGTTCACACGGCAGAGTGCATGGGGACAGCTTTTCTCCATGGTTTGTGGAGAAAAGCCCTCCCCCTCGCAGTGAGATGTTCATATTTTGCCCAAAAACCGGGCGGAAGAATGAACATGCACAATGTTTTTCGGACCGCCGGCGGACTGAAAAACTGCCCGGCGGAGAATCCGCACAGTGGGGACCGCTGCGCAGGTTTTCCATAGACATCCATTTTAAAGTTTGTCAGACGGTTTACAGACGCTTTTCAAAATCATAATCTGGATGTAAGACCGGCTGAAAACTCGTGCCATGGGGACAAGGCCTAATTGTTTCAATACAGTTACCTCCATGGATTCAGGAGTTGAAGGCTGTTGCATGCTACAGGATATGGTCGGTGCTATGGAAATCCTGTTGACTGTATAGCCTGAAGCTTGAATGATTGTCTGGTGAACCATTATTTCACAAATCACTATTTCCATATTTGAAATGGTGTGGATTAAACAAAACCACTTAGGATGTAGCACAGACATGCCATTTTAAAAATCAAAGAAAAGCAACACCTCCAAACAAATAACAAAAAATACATACATAAAACTTCCCTTTTAATAGACCTTGATAAAATTTAATTCTCACCTTAAATACACCCTGAAAGAAAAGGCCCTACTAAAGCGGGGTAACCACCCCAAAAAGCGTGACCCCACTCTCCAACATGTCTCTAATCAAATCTCTGCAATGTCCCTGTAGGGAACAGAGCTGAGAACAATTACCAAGTAATAATAAGTCTCCGAATTAAAAAAAAATCCCCAAAACTCTCCACGTTTCCCCTGAGAAATACCAGGGTCATCAGGAAAACAGAAGCAAAAAAGCTATTCTCTAAATCACTCTGAAGCAAATATAAGATTAAAATCTGCAAGCAGGACCAACTTATACTTAACTAATTAAAGCAGATGTAAATGTATGTAACTAGTGTTTTGGGGATTTTTCAATTTGGAGACCTATTATTACTTGTTAACTATTCTTTGCTTTGTTCCCTACAGGGAAATAGTAGGGATTTGATAAGGGACTTGTTTGAGGGTGGGGTCGCCCTTTTCGGGACGGTTTACCCCGCATTAGTAGGGCCTTTTCTTCTTTCAGGGTGTATTTAGGGTTAGAATTCAAATTCATTGAGATATATTAAAAGGAAAGTTTTATGTATGTATTTTTTTTAATTTGTTTGGATATGTTCCTTTTCTGTGATTTAAGAACCATGATTTCACTATCAAAGCCATACACATATTAGTGCTTATCGATCCGTGAGAGCGATTCGGATCTGTGGATGTACTCATTGTAAAAGAAGATATCCTTATATACCTGACCTGTATATGTTGTTGGAGTTTTGGGTAATTTATAAGTTGCTTTGGTTTTTGAGATCTTCTACTTAACAATTACATAGTCTCAGTTGATATCTTTCAGGTTCATCAATTTCATTATATCATCCTGCATAACAGTATCCTGACACTTTGGAAAATATCACAAGGGTTCTTCTACTGCAAAAACCTAGGTGAATTTTTACAATTCTCTAATTATTTCCACAACAGTTGGGAATCCAGACTTTTGCGCTGAACAATTAGCATGAATACAGTAAATCTCTCTCATTAATTTTCATTGCTTCTGGAATTACGTGTCCCTGAAACTTGGTTTATGATCCACTTGACCTTAAGCTATGCTGACTACAGATTATTGAAGAAGATAATATACAACTATTAACAAACAGAAGAGTTTGGTAGAGGTCACCTTGGATACATACTGTTAACACCGTAGTGACCACTGTAATATTTCATGCCGCCTTAGGCTACGTCTAAAAGGCACTGGTTAATGGTCGGATTTTATGCAGATTCAGTTCTTAGAATCCACATAAAATCTGCCTGTAAATCATCCCCATAGACCAAAATCTATTCTACATGGCTTGGATTTTCTAAGGTCAGATTTCAAATCCAAAATCCATTCAAAAAACCTAGAACATGTTCTATAACCCACTGGAAAACAGAGGACTGTAGTATTGTTCTACATGGGCCGGCGGAAAACTGACCGCAAAATCCGCTTAAAAAAAACAAAAATTCTATGCTGAAATCTGATGGCATTTTACTTTTGCCATGCAAACGTAGCCTTAGGTTTCCCTCAAGTAAAAGTTTTGGATCGGGAAAATTTAAGATACCACATAGAAGATGGGAATTTAGAAAGTTATATTTCTAGAGCCCCAGTCTACTAAGTCTCAATATTTTAAGAGTTATCGAGGAAGATTTGACTAATACAGGCAGTCCCCAACTTACGTCATTCCGACATGCAACGGTCCCCTAGTTACAAACGGGGACTTACAGGGTGTGGTTAAGTTTGTTGATGTCTCACACTGAGTCACGCGCCATAACGTGGAACACTGCAAGTCTATGGCATACCGCCGCCGGCCACTGCACAGCAGGATTACTGAGTTTCTCGAGGTGTATAAGGGCCCCTCAATATGGCAAGGGTTTTCAGTTGGATTCATAGACGGTTCGATTTGGAACCCACCTGTAAACCAACTGTCAACCTTTTACATAGACATAAATAGAAAATCTGTGCAGTAGTTCACACTGCATGGATTTTCTGCTTGACGTTTTTAGAAAAAAACTTAGAATATGTTCATTCTTCCGATCGTTTTTGGTGCGGAACATGAACAGATGAACAGTTCAATGTGAAGGGGACGGCTTGAATCCGCAAACTGAGGACAAAAAAAACGGCCATTACATGTAAAAAAAGGTCAAAATACCTGTCGGCCATAAGACTGTTATTTTGTCATTACCACGTGAACGCACCGCAACAATACCAATGACTTTTTGGCTGCTGTAATTAATACTCTGCCGCCAGTTGATGAGAGGACTTTTGGTTCGCTCTGTATTTGCTAGGGCAGTAGTGCATAGAGGACGATGCTAATTTCACTTTTTTTTGCAGCTGCTGTGTGGTTACAAACTTGTGGTGTACTGTAGGGTCTACAGATGCTCCTACGTTCATCTGACTACCGGAAATTCATTATCCCCTTCGCTCTGAGCACCCTGGCTTTTGCTAGCTTCAGTGCTGCTGTACAGTCTGTGTCACTGTGTAAGCAAGTTTTATCAACACCTGTGCCCAGCATGCAAATAACCTAGCAAAAGTTGGAGTGCACAAGGCATTGAATTTCCAGCAGTCAGATGAATGAAGCAGCATATATAAACTTTTCCCTAAGCAGCAAAAGTTTGTAGATTCTCCCCTAACTGCTGAAAATTCAACACCCATGTGTGGCATGCTGGCACTTGCATTTATTGAACTACAGGTGCCAGCATGCCACACCACACATGTACTAATTGTATGGGTGCTAATGAATCTTCTTTTTGTAGCAAAGTTCGGTAGTTAACTAGTTAATCAATTGGTTCCATGCACCTGCTGTTGGAGCTCCTCAAACTCCCTTACCATTGTATACTGAAGCCGAAGCAGGGTAAAACAGCATTTCCAAATTTATTGAAACAACTTCATCATATTCAATGAATGTTAAACATGCATAATGATTATGCTTATGTCCGTGTCTCTCCTCTATCGTGGGTCCAGTAAAGAGGACAACACAGGAGAATTATCAAGTTTGTTCAATATGATGGTTACCTCGGACTATTTCTATATGGACACGCAAGTAGCATAATCATTATGCACGTTTAACATTCATTGAATATAATAAAGTTGTTTCAATAAATTTGAAAACATTGTTTTATCCTGCTTCAGTTTCAGTATACAATGGGTGTTAATGAATACATAGGTCTAACATCTGCTGCTATGGCATGCTGGAACTTGTAGTTCAAAAGCTACTAGGTGCTGTGGAACATGAAACTACAAGTGCCAGCATGCCACAGCTGCACATTTTAAACACTTTGGAACCCATACAATTAGTGTATGTGTGGTGGTGCATGCTGGCATTTGTAGTTGTGAAACTACTGTTCTGACTTGCATACAAATTCAACTTAAAGGGGTGTTTCCACAAAGTAAAGTGTACTGCACAGGTCAGTGTTTAGCTAGCTGTCAGCCACCTGTGCATGAGAATGAGGAGGGCGGCTCTTGTACCCGTCCTTTCTTTTTACTTCTATAGAAGTTCTGAATATAGATGAGCTCCCATAGGGTGAATGGGGAGTCACAAGCATCACCCTCCTCATTCTCTTACCAATTTTATGTAATAATTAATTTGCATATTTATCACAATAAAGCATTTTTAACTTTAAACAATGTTTTATTTTTATATTTTAGCATTTAGTTTAATTATTTTACATAGTTTCATACTTTGTAAGGCTGTAAAAAGACAGATTTCCATCTAGTTCTATTGATGATTTAAATTTTGTTTTGGTCGCACTAGGAGACTAGAATATGCAATCACTTGATCACTCATATAATACACTGCAATGCTTCTGTATTGCAGTGTATTAGGTGTGTTAGTGTAACTCTCACAGGCATCTTATTAGGCCCTATATTTGTTACCGTCTAATAGTTGTAGCAAGATGGAAGACCCTGCTGACTTTAAGTAGGTCCCCACGTGCCAAACAAATCAAAAACCCCCAAAACTGTGTTGCAGGGGTTGCAGAGAGAGCACCTTCCTTTTTTGTAATCACTTATAGGCTGCATCCACAATCCCAGCTGTGATAGCGTGGGCACTATTATGTCTTCATGCAAGAATAGTATATATTTCTTATACTCTCCATTGGGCCATCACAGAGCATCTTCCTCCCATTTCTCTAGCCAATAAGTCAATTCCTATGGTGGATGGCAGTCCTCCGGTTACCAGAAGACATAATATGTATAAGCTCAATCCCTTCCATGGCAATGTAATAGTAGCAGTAGCATCTGCTTTTTAAGGTTGCAGTGGGCTCTATGACCTACTGGGCTTGTGTGCAGCTGCCTGTACTCTTCCTGTGTCTACTAACTGATTGTGTTATAGTTCTTTTCCATTCAGGAGCTAAAACGCTATTTATGGACTTATCTTCTACTGAAACACATCACAAAGACTTACCGCAAGCTCCAACATCTTCATCGCTCCCATCGAGGCAGTCATCTTCTCCATCACATTTCCATTCTTCTTGGATACAGTGCTGGTTTTTGCACTGAAATTCTTGCAAATTACACAATTTTGGCAATGTTTCATCACTATTAACTAAAGGACAAGAGAAATCAATGGAAAAGGTGTTAGAATGGATCGTTATGGGTCTGCAGTAGATGCATTGAAATCGTGGAATGTTAGCCCATATAAATTTGCCTACACAAGGGCGATGGACCATGCAGGTGACCTCTGATACATAGATAACTACTGTATATTTTTGGGCCCTGACTCCCTAGAAGACCCCAATGCTGATAGCTCATTTTTATGTCTGTAATAGTATGGGAATTAAAAAAAAAAGTCACCCAAAGTAGACAACCAAAGCAGGCTCAGAAATCAGCTGATCAGTGCAAGATTGATGATCACCTGTAAGTGTTTAGGTAACTCCCAGTGTCCACTTAGGGGGAATGAAATATGACACACCGTGTTTTGAGATGAGTAGATAACCATGTAAATAGTTCATCATGGTTGGGAAGTGTTGTCCAATTTTGGATTTTACAGTATATTACAATGTACAATTCTTCTTTATGATATTAGAAATATCAATTATTATGCCCCTCTGTTATTCTTCCTGGAAATGTATAAATAAATGAGCCTTCATGGTTATACCATTCCCTTTGTCCGTGGGACTTGTCTCAACACAGTTTATACATCATCCAATCAGTACTGAGCACTGACTGAAAGCCAGGACACCCCCCACTGACAAGGCAAATTGCATTTCCAGGAGGAATATCAGGAAAATGTGCCCCAACATCATTATCAACCTATTAGACCCCAAAAGGACCAAACTGTTTTTTTCCTTTAGTTCATTAGAAGTTATTTCTAGGTATACAGTAATGCCACTAATTCTTCTTACCTGCAGCAGAATACAGGATTCTTCCCTGCTGCAGCTGGATCATGTGACCTGCAGCTGAATACAGGATTCCTCACTGCTGCCACTTGGTCATGTGACCTGCAGCTGAATACAGGATCTCTCACTGCTGCTACTGGGTCATGTGACCTGCAGCTGAATACAGGATTTCTCATTCGTTCAACTGGGTCATGTGACCTGCAGCTGAATACAGGATTTATCACTGCTGCCACTGGGACATGTTACCTTCACTCTGAGCTGCTGAAATCCATAAAAAATAATTTTTGATTGAGCTTGATTTCCAAATAAAAAATCTATTTTGGCACAAAAGGGACTTACTAAGGAAGTCTATATGTGTTGTCTCTATTATTTGCCTTTACTGAAATGAAAAATGAAGTTAGTTCTGTAGTTTCAATTTAATATAAGATAAATGTTTCCTTTAAAACAAATGGAAAATGACGCTGGTCTTAGCACAACAGCATCACTCCAGATCAATTACAAAATGCAAAATCTAAAAAGAACAAGGACAAGACCACGCGTTTCATGTGGATCTACCACGCTTCTTCAGGTATCAACCTGAGGAAGCATGGTAGAGCCGCGTGAAACGTGATGGTGTTGTGCCATGAGCAGTGAAATTTTACATTCGTTTTAATGGAAACATTTATCTCATATTAAATTGCAGAAATAACTTTTAGTTTTTAATTTTACAAGCCAGATAATTGAGCCGACACATATAGACTTCCTTAGTCCCTTTTGCGTCAAAATAGATTTTTATCTAGGAATCAACCTCAGTCAGAAATATTTTTGTGGATTTCTTATAGTTTCCTCCATGCCACAATGGATTTGGAATAAGAGGTGGCTCCATGGGACTGCTTGTGGCTAGACCTTAATCTGAGTCGCACCAGTGCTCAGTGCAACCGGACAAGGTGAGCGACTTTCATCTACTATGTGTCTAAGAGCATCTAATTACTACGCAAGTAATCTTCTTTCATCCAAATGAATTGGAGGAGGTACAGCCTTTGGGGTTGTGCTAATTGAGGCACAATGCTCCCTAGGGCTTCAGGCACTGAGGAACCAGACGGTGTGCATTGGAAGTCCGCTGCAGTGGGTTCTGTAGGTGCTTCTCCCAGCCGGGAGGTAGCCGCTGAATATGCAAGAAATCAAGGTTATTTTAAATACCCTTTTTAAAAATTTCACGAACGCAGGCAGCGCTGGACGTTTGTTTAAAGTAAGATGAAAAAGAAGATTTATTAAGCTGTAGGGGAAGGTCTTTGGTGGGCAAAAGATAGGTATGCAAACCAAAATATAAGAAAATTTTTTGCTGAATGAAAAAAATAAAAAAGGGGGAAACTCCCAAATAATTAGGGGTCATTTTAATTTCACAAGGGTTTCAGTCATTAAAAAATAACTTTTTAAAGCATAAAAGAAAAAGAGAAAAGGTACGCTTTCGAAGGGCACATGCCGCGCTTCCTAAGGGCAGGTCATGTAAACACAAGCTGAAACACCGTCAAGGTTGTGTAACTGGAAACAAATTTCTCTGTCCTTCCTTTTAATGCTTGTTCACACGGCTTAAATTTTGGGGCGTTTTCGTCCGTAATTAGCATCGGGAGTGCACGAATTCGGCTGGAATACGTCCAAGTCATTCGGGAATCCCCAGTCCATGAGAACTTTTTATTACATCCTCTTCTCCC
Organism: Phyllomedusa bahiana; assembly: GCA_025379985.1. Lineage (NCBI taxonomy): Eukaryota > Metazoa > Chordata > Amphibia > Anura > Hylidae > Phyllomedusa > Phyllomedusa bahiana. The sequence goes on from JAODAL010002556.1 coordinate 81,824, forward strand.
CGCTCGGTGAATTCGCCCCCGGGGAGATAAGTGCATGTCATTTACTGCAGCGTATACGCCCCGCTGGGAATGAATGTCAAGGGCCGGCGAGGGCCCCCCTCCCCCCCCCGTCCCACGGGAAATTGCGGGGCGTAATTACGCCCCGCAATTATGCCGTGTGAACCCAGCCTAAGGGTTTAAAGTCAAGCTCAATAGAATGCATAGAGAGACAGACGTCCTATCAGCATCAAAATCACAGTGGGGGAAATTTATCAAGGGGTTGCGCCAGAATTCTGTCTCAGTTTGCACCAAAAACCAGCTTTTTGCCACATTTTACTATGTGTTTTAGACAGTTTCAGATGCTTCTGCACCTCGCCTGACAAAGGGGTGTGACTTTGTAAATGGGGCGTGGTTTGTGTAAAGGGTGGGGCTTAAATGGGGTTAAAAAATGAAAACCAAATTCTGGTTTGAAAAGTAACCAAACTTAAAGATGGTACAAAAATTAGACTAGCAGTTCAAACCTGCGCCGATTTATCAACACTGTGAAAAATTTGTGGCGATTATAAGACTGTTAGTCTAATTTTACACTGTCAAAAGAAAGACACTATTGATAAATCTGCCCCAGTGTCTTTTAATCAATCAGAGTGCAGGTCTTGTGACCTAACATAGACTGTTGCTCAGGGGAAAACTCCCTGTATTCGTGCAGTTAAGCTAACTTTTTGGGAACTTGTGAGTGCCTTAAAGCACGAAAGGTTTTCCCTTTAAATTTTTTAATAAACATTCTTTTAAGTATGTTACTAATACAAGAACCCAAATTTAGGGAAATGCTATGGTAAATAGCCCTTTGGGTTTCTTTTTGCATATTTAGCGACTACCTTCCAGCTGGGAGAAAGCGTCTACGGAACCCACTGCAGTGGACTTCAAATGCACACCATCTGGTTCTTCATTGCCTGAAGCCCTAGGTAGCATTGTGCCTCAGTTAGCACAACTCCGAAAGGTTAGTACATCGATATTAAGAATTTCCCTTTGGAGAAATCTTTTATCGTGCTAGAGTGTGTTGTCTTGTATCGCCCTCCCCCAATTTTTTGCTTTAAAAGGGATTGTCTCCTCATTGATTTTCCAAAATCGCCGTTTTCTTTTTAATTCAGGGGCGTGTTTATTGGGTTACTTTGGGGTCAGTAAAAAGCCAGGTCTGTAGCTATAGCCCAAACCCGCACTGGAGCCATAGAAGAATCAAACAGGTCTGTAGCTTAATGACCATGCCGGGGATTCTGGATGATCAAACGGTCCCTGCTTTAAAACGACCTGCTGGGGAGCCTATCAGGGGGAGTTCAAAAAGGTCGTAGTTTTTGGGCCTGAGGAGGATGCAGTCCATACAAGAGGGGGTATCTCAGTAGGTAGGATACTGTTAATGGACACATATTGCAAAGTGACTTGTTTTTCCAAGATCTTTAACATTAAAAGCAGCGATCCTTGCAGTGAGACAACCCCTTTAAGCACACTTATTGGCAATACAATGTACCTAAGAGTAACTTCTAATAAACTAAAGGAAAAAAAAACCTGGCATGGTCTTTAAAAATAACTTGAGAACAGAAAGGACATCTAGTCTAAAAAACATTACATTGTACGGTTATAATATCACAGGAAGCAGCTGGAAAGTAATATGGAAGCTAAAATGCTGCAAAACAGCATACGGAATATACTTTAGAGAATATTTCACATTTTATGTGTTAATGATTTTTTTCCCCATAAGGCAGCTTGTATTATAAGTTTGTAGGTAATTCCTGGAGGCTTATTCAATTTAAAGTTTTGCATCTTTGTGAGGAATTTTTTGCCTCTTACTATCGGTGTGAGGAAGAAAAGAAAGAAGTCTTTGACGAAGCCTTACACACACAACTTGAATTGTTTTCATCCAAATGCTGGTTATCAGCACAACCGCAAACTCTCCCTCCAGGAATGGCAAGGCAAAGCGTACCACAGCCGCCATTGTTTATCCGGCAAGCGTTGTCACCTGCAGTCATAAAACATACACCTTAGCGCCCAATAATGTGATCTGAAGCGTTGACATTACATTCACTGCAGACATGAAAAATCCTCTGTCTGGTTGTTTAAACACTGCAGGCTGCTCCGACCAGAAAGAAGGCAATCATTTACAAAGAGAAAGTCATAAAGAAAAGCAGAAAAATGGAGCAACTGCTTTGTTCCTTTTGAGTCAATGTTCAATACGATCCAAATCTTTCAACAAACATTTCAGTGTCATTATTACAGCCTATTATTAACCTAAAATTGCAAGATTTTCATGATGTTTCCACTAAATGGTTAGCCTTCAATGTGATCAAAATATATGACGCACTTTATAGATGGTCACAGTGTCCAGGTCGTATTCGGAGGTCCTACGCCCCATATCCAATTTTCAATCACATATAGAAGCCACCTTCCCTTCTTAGGTTGATCTTAGCAATATTCAAAGAATATTCAAAGATTTTTTTCTTTGAATAGTTCTAATATCAACAACAGTGTGGACCGTAGACTTCAACAATGTGGACATAAAGAGGCACAATCTGAAGCTCCTAGAGCCGAATGCAAAGTTTATAACAGAGCCCTATCTACGAATTCCATTAAAGGGGTTGTTAACTTTATAATGGTTTTTATTATATATATATATATATATATATATATAAATATATATATATATATATATATATATATATATATATAAATATATATATATATATAGTATATATATATATATATATGAATATTACACATTTTTAAAAAAATAAATGCATTAAAAATTCAGCACCAGAACCTTTTTTACAGGGATTCAGTAACACCTATGTAGGAAAAAAAATTCCTGTCCATAGTAATGGCTCCCAAGGACGAAACAATTATTTGATCATCACACACAGGGTAGCAGTAGATTATTGAGGAGCAGGACGTTTGACTCCTGGTATCCAGGTAACAGTAGTGTATGGAGAAGCAGAACTTTTCCAGTATGACTACCTCCAGCAGCATCTTATCATGTGACCACCACACAGGTCATGTGACCCTGGTATCCAGGTAACAGCAGTGTATGGAGGAAGCAGAACTTCTCCAGTATTACCACCTCCAGCAGCATCTTATCATGTGACCACCACACAGGTCACGTGACCCCTGGTTTCCAGGTAAGAGTAGTGTATGGAGGAGCACAACTTCTCCAGTATTACTACCTCCAGTAGCATCTTATGTGACCACCAAACAGGTCATGTGACCCTGGTATCCAGGTAACAGTAGTGTATGGAGGGGCAGAACTTCTCCAGTATTACTGCCTCCAGCAACGTCTTATCATGTGAATACCACACAGGCTATGTGACCTTAGTATCCAGATAACAGTAGTGTATGGAGGAGCAGAACTTCTCCAGTATTACTACCTCCAGCAGCGTCTTATCATGTGACCACCACACAGGTCATGTGACCCCTTGTATCCAGGTAACAGTAGTGTATGGAGGAGCAGAAATTCTCCAGTATTACCACCTCCAGCAGCGTCTTATCATGTGACCACCGCACAGGTCATTAAAAAATCGACTGCACGCTCAGATTTCAATATCCAAAAATGATCTTTATTTTTCAGTGTATTAGTCACAACACACTATTCAAGACCTATGGTCCAAATGAAAATAACAAAAATCCATTACACAATTTGTTAGTCATATAGCAGCATCCCTAATGTTTCCGGTCAGGAGAACCTTATCAGGGGTATCTCTCATTATTATCCATAAAAGAATCACCTGGTCCTGTTCGGAAGTTCAGTGATGTCAAGAATGAAAACAGAAGACCAAAGAAATGTGGTGCTAAAACCGGGGACCAAAGGAAGGTAAATATATGGTTTGGGTTTATGGTTTGGGTTTGGGTTTATGGTTTATTTTACTGGGGCCCCAAGAGATGTTTGTTAGATTTTATTACGAGTCAGACAACCACGAGTCAGACAAACAAGTATTAAGTTTGATGTAACTACACATACCCCAAAGGCTCATACCAAGGAAATACATTTAGTGGCATGGTTTAGCTGGGACTGGTTCAGCAAGTGCCATGGGTACTAGGAGAGCTGACAAGTCCCTTTGCCCCGACAAGAGTATTTTGAGCAAAGTTGCCAACCTCTGTAAGTAAGCTTCAGGGAGATTCTGTAATGCAATTCTGGCATGTTTTTTATTTTATTAAATTGTATGTGGCGTTTACCATACATATTAAATAACATGATACTGTTATATATTGGATTGTGATAGATACAAAGAATCTGTTATGTTTATAACTTGTTATAAATCTGTTATAACTTTTTATATTTTTTAAAAATAAAAGTACTTTAATTGGTGAAACGGTTTTGTTTTATATTCTTTTTTTTATATATTCAGCTATATTTTTTTACTAAGTTTTTATTTATTTTTTATCCCACTATAGGATTAAACTTTCCAATCACTTGATGCAAAGCAATACATTACCATACATTACTGTGTTTCTATGCATAATTCCTGCAACATGCATTATATTACACTCTCTCTGGCAGCACCTCATGTCAGACCAAGAGGCCTTTGCAACCATCAGTATCCTGCAATTGTGTTTGCAAGGGGTGATGGGTAGTCAGAGGGAGCCACCTTCCTCTATCAACCACTTTGATGCTGAGGGAGCTATTGACTGTGGCATCTAGAAGGTGAGGATCGGAACTAGTCCCTATCCCAGCCACTGCAGCAGGAGTCTGACAATGCCACTCCAATTGTGGATGATGCGGACAAAGCTTCTGCGTTTGGTATGATATCCAGTCCATCATGGAGATTTGCCAACTCTCCCTTGTTCCTCTGCTTTTTTCTAGGAAACTTCCAATAATCAGGAGAAGTTGCCAAGTGTGATATAGAAACAAGGCTAGGGTGATATATTTGCCTAGGGTGAAGGTAAGTCTAGCTATAGTATGACTGGTGATTGTATAAGTGAGGACATCATATAGGGCTGTGTGGGCATATCAGTCCATTCTCCAACCTTTATACAGGCAGTCCCCGGGTTACAAATAGGATAGGGACTGTAGGTTTGTTCTTAAGTTGAATTAGTATGTAAGTTGGAACAATTATATTTATTAAAGGAGTTGTCTCCCTACAGAGTTTCAAAGGATGCATGAATGAAATACTCTGCCACTTCCTGGTTCAGACTGACTAATTTGCATACAGCTTGTGCTTGTACAGCTCTGTGCTGTGCTGTGCTTTCAGTTGCTAATTAGATCAGATTAGCTTCTCAAACTACTAACAGGACTTCTTATCTGATCCCTCAAACAAAAGCCCTAATTACAGTTCTGTTTATTTTATATAAATCAAGCTTTTTACTGCTCAGCAGCAGGGACACTGCTGAGACCTGTGTGATGACCTCACTCACTGTTATCTCATAGAACAAACAGCAGTGGGAGAATTGTTTACAGGTCGGTTACTGAGTGAACTGAAATAGCCAGGGAGGTCATAAATTCACTTGTATCTCCTTAGTGAAAACAGAGGAAAAAAGCAATATATATGGAAAATGTCTTTATTTTGTGTTCCCTACAATTTGAAAGCTATTCTTTGTAGCGAGACAACCCCTTTAACGCCAGCACAAAAGGCTTTATATTCAGTTTTGGATAGTGCAGTGAAGGGTTTGTACATTTGTTTTACTGTCTGTGCCCCTTTTAAGAAGATTTCACCTCATGTGCTGCTGTGGCATGCTGGAACTTGTCATTTCACAGCTTCTATATGCTGTGGAACATGGAACTACTAGTACCAGCATGCCCCATTAGTCTCCGTTTGTAATTAGTTGGCAGATGTAAGTCGGAACGGTGTAAGTCGGGGACTGCCTGTATTTGTATACCATTATTTTGCCAAATAGGCATAAGTATTCTATGTTGCAACTCACTGAAGAGTTCACTGAAGTCTGAACGAAACGCGTTTGAGTGAGAGCAATCAAGATTATAAGGGATAGATCATAGGGTATAATAGGTACAGTCTGTGGGACCGTTCTTTTTGGGACGATTATCCCACTAAGGGGTAAGAAAGGGCCTTTCTTGTATAGGGATAGGTGATTCTATTAACTCTTGCTTTCAGTATGGTCAATGAAAAAGATTCCTGTGACTGGATGTCCTTTCATTACATGGTTTGATGAGTCTTACTTCTTTTTGAATACATATTTTAGAAAGTGATTAAAGGTTATGTTTTATTGGAATATCATTTTCCTATTCATAATTGTATAAGTGTCACTTTTTTTTTTTTAATTAAGTTTCTCTATAGGATCAGTTCTTTGCAGGGTGCACAGATGGCAGTTGCACCCATGCTTTGATGCCTGAGGGGTCTTATAGGCACCTTTGCCACATAAAATAAAACCATTCTGGTCCAGAAGCTTGGGATTTTATATGGTGTTGTAGAGCATAGGAGAGATATATGAATATAAGGAAATAGTTGGAAGTATTACTACAATTTAAACAAATATTATATTATCACAGGTCAGAAAACCTTCCATTTCATTTTTCACATATGACAACCAGGCGTCTAAAATGAAAACAAACACAAAAACAACCTACAAGAAACATTAAGCAGGACGTGTCATTGCCAAGAAAATTGGATAAAATATAGATGCAATAACACGCATGTAGTTAGAATTCGGGCCTCGAGGACAATTTGCAGACAATAATAAAATGGAATAAGAGCAATTTAAAACATACTGCTGACCATAAATATTTAATTTATGTGGGCAAATTATCAAATGAGATTACGGCTCTCGCGCCTCGGCCTGGAAACGGTGAGGAGCGTTTTATCATTCTGAAGCATAAATGTAATTTGGGAGGTTAGCAAAAAGTTTTCAAAAAGGGGACATGAAAAAGGACTCCATATGAGCTTTTTACCATTGTTGGACCAGGAGCTAATCAAGGTAGTTATATTATATTTACAAGCCATATAACAACTGATATCACTCAGTAACCAAGGATAGCGGAGCCTCCTCTGTAGACCATATTGCGTGCACGACCTTAGAATGAAGCCTCTGATTTTGTGCAATATGAAAATTTGTGCATGTGAATTAACAATTAAATATTTTAGAGCATTTTTATTTCTGCAACCAATTAAAAATAATTATTATCAAGAAGAAAAGGACAAACTGTGTGCAGTGGGGGCATAATCTACCTATGTATGTATTGAGTTGCGAACTCGCCTAGGTTCTGACATTGTATCCATGCAGAGGCGTCTTAACAGCATTATGGGCCCCTGGGTAGAGCACTGCAGTGGGCCCTGCCCAGATACATTACATCACTCTAGACAATGCCTCTAGCCACCCCCAAGCATCCATATTATCACACCACTTATGTCTGGACACTGGCAGCCTACAAGACTATTTGGCAGGACAGGGAGCCTTTGGCTCCCTTCTCCACCATGTTTGCACGTCCTAAAAACAAACAGTTAAATAAGCAAATAAATCCAGGGTATGTTCTCTGTATTCCTGCGACAAACATTCACCACCTGGGGCCCTATATTTGTGGGGCCCCTGGGCAACTGCCTAGTGTGCCCAATGGAAAAGATGGCCCTGTATCCATGTGACTTTTTTCTATTCTTGTTCGGTAGTGATTACAGGTGTCGGTACTGATTCAAATAACCCAACCTCATATTTGCTACCTGCTGTCTCTTTTGCTCAGGATTGTCTGAGTTAGTCCAGTTTGTGGACAGTGTATCATTGCCTGTCCTTCATCTTGTTTAAATGACATCGTTCAATGGATCCACATTGAGCGGCCTTTCATAACCATTAAGGGTCGCAAGCATTTTTCTATTTATCATACAAGCATTGTTTTTTATAGGTTACTGTGGGTAATGTAACTGTTCTTCCTGATGAACCCTATTATTTGGGAGAAACTCGTCAAAGTCTAAGATCAATTATCTTCAGTAGTCGTATCAATCTGTGGTCATATTTGTCTGTTTTGGTTTATGTTTGCTCATTTTTGGTCATTTATTATCATTGTGTATTGTATTCAGGGGCGTAACTACCGGGGTAGCAGGGGTAGCAGTTGCTCCGGGGCCCGTGGGCTTAGGGGGGCCCGCGCCCCGGGGCAGCTGCTACTGCGTCCGCTAACCTGGTAATGCCGCTCCTGGGCCCGCCGGCAGTGAACTTAACAGTTCACTACGGCGGGCGGGGAGCTGCGGGGCCCGGCGCGCGCTGCCTCTGAACGCTCGGGCCCTCCGGCCCGAGCGTTCAGAGGCAGCGCTTCCATGGAGATAGCAGTACGGAGTGCCGATCGCTCCGCTCTGCTACTTCCCCTGCCGGCCCTCAGTGATCACGTGGGCGCACGCGGTGACGTCACATCACCGCGCCGCCCGCGCTGAGCACAGAGGCTGCAGAGAGGCTGCAGCGCGGCGCATCGGGGGAGCGTGGACCGAGGTAAGTAAACTATTTCTTATTTTACTTGCCCCTAAGCCTGCCTGTATAAGCCTGCCTGTATAAAGCCCCCCCCCAAGCCTGCCTGTATAAAGCCCCCCCAAGCCTGCCTGTATAAGCCTGCCTGTATAAAGCCCCCCCTAAGCCTGCCTGTATAAGCCTGCCTGTATAAAGCCCCCCCCTAAGCCTGCCTGTATAAGCCTGCCTGTATAAAGCCCCCCCCCTAAGCCTGCCTGTATAAGCCTGCCTGTATAAAGCCCCCCCCTAAGCCTGCCTGTATAAAGCCCCCCCTAAGCCTGCCTGTATAAAGCCCCCCCTAAGCCTGCCTGTATAAAGCCCCCCTAAGCCTGCCTGTATAAAGCCCCCCTAAGCCTGCCTGTGTAAAGCCCCCCTAAGCCTGCCTGTATAAAGCCCCCTAAGCCTGCCTGTATAAAGCCCCCCCCCCCCTATGCCTGCCTGTATAAAGTCCTCCCCTAGGCCTGCCTGTATAAAGCCCCCCCCCCCTAAGCCTGCCTGTATAAAGCCCCCTAAGCCTGCCTGTATACCCCCTGTATAAAGCCCCCCTGTATAAAGCCCCCTAAGCCTGCCTGTATACCCTCTAAGCCTGCCATTATACACCTAAGCCTGCCTGTATACCCCTAAGCCTGCTTGTATAAAGCCCTCTAAGCCTGCCTGTATAAAGCCCCCTAAGCCTGCCTGTATACCCCCTAAGCCTGCCTTTATACACCTAAGCCTGCCTGTATACACCTAAGCCTGACTGTATAAAGCCCCCTAAGTCTGCCTGTATACCCTCTAAGCCTGCCTGTATACCCTCTAAGCCTGCCTGTATACCCCCTAAGCCTGCCTGTATACCCCTAAGCCTGCCTGTATACCCCTAAGCCTGCCTGTATACCCCAAGCCTGCCTATATACCTCCTAAGCCTGCCTATATACCCTCTAAGCCTGCCTATATACCCCCTAAGCCTGCCTATATACACCCCAGCATGCCTTTATACCCCCCAGCTTGCCTTTATAACTCCCAACCTCCCTTTATACCCCCCTAGCCCGCCTGCATAGCCCCCCAGCCTGCCTGTATACCCCGCAGCCTGCCTGCATAGCCCCCCCAGCCTGTCTTTATACCCCCCCCAGCCTGCCTATATAGCCCCCTAAAGGCTGCCTATATAGCTGTCAGTCTGCCTGCCTGAATAGCCCTATACCTACCGTGAAGCCTGTCTGCCTATATAGCCCCTATATAGCCCCCTAAAGCTTGCCTACCTATATAGCCCCCGAAGCCTGCCTGTCTACTTATATGGGGCCCCATTAGCTACCTAAACCCTACCTATATGGCCCCTATAGCCCACCTAACCCCTGTCTACCTGTATGGTTCTCTATAGCTACCTAAACCCTGCTTGCCTATATGGGGACTCTATTGGCTACCTAAACCTTGCCGATTTGGGGCCCCATATAGCCTATCTAAACCCAGCCTGCCTAAATGGACACCATATAGCCAGGGGGGCAGGTGCTGTAAAAGTCAGGATTCTAAGATATTTGTGTCTAAATCTGCAGGGACAAGTGGTCAGGAGATGTCATCATGATGGCGGACTGGACCGGATGCAGAACAAAAGAGAAAGTCAACGACTCGTCAGAGAAACGTCACCTGTGAGTCACAAGATGTAACCACACTGTAATCACTTATATGTCTACAGAGCCTGTGTACACTGGTGTCTACCACTGTATGGTCACTATATGGAGGTAATATACAGTCTGCAGAGCCTGTGTACACTGGTGTCTACCACTGTATGGTCACTATATGGAGGTAATATACAGTCTGCAGAGCCTGTGTACACTGGTGTCTACCACTATATGGTCACTGTATGGAGGTAATATACAGTCTGCAGAGCCTGTGTACACTAGTGTATACCACTATATGGTCACCATATGGTGGTACTATTGGTCTTTATGTACTGATCAGTAATAGTGTATTCAGTCACTATGTAGTGGCAATTTGTGGTCATGTTCTGGCGGTATAATTAGGTCCTTATATAGTAGAGTTATTGGCAATATTGGTTTTGGTATAGTGGATTTGTTTGGTAGCAGTATGATGGTGATATGTATGGTGAGGTATTTGCCCCTTGTATTATCTACATTATCTAACAGCGTGTCCTGGTACATGGTCGTGGTCAGGGAGGGGGGTGAGGGGGAGGGGGCCCATCCAAAAGTTTGCTTTGGGGCCCTGGCTTCTCTAGTTACGCCCCTGATTATATTGTAATACGTGGGTATTTGGTTTAGGTTTGTCTCTTTGTCTGTGAATATAGGGATATTTGAGGGTCCTTGTAGTCTAGGTTCCTATAAGGGTAGCCCTTATTGGGACGGTTACCCTGAATTTGATGGATAGGTAGCTAGTAATTGTTTAGGGAATTGATAGGGTTCGCCTTTAGGATCTTTTATCGGATATTAATAAAAGTTATTTTTTTAGGTCTAACTGTTTGGTCTAAGGTCTATACCCCTGTGTGGTTTTTCTAAACCAACCTTATGCCTCATGCACAAAGAACCATGTGCACAGAAGTTCTACAGAGGAACAGGAGGATTGTATAAGGGTAGGAATACATATTGTGGCCAATAGTTCCACCTCCAATGTGTCCACCAATGACTGCACAAGCTTTCAGACATCTTGTGTGGCCATCAGCAAATTCTTCGGAGATAGGACTATCAGCTGCACAATGGCACACATGTATTATTACCCATATAGAGCCATTGGCACTCCTGCACCATATTGTTTAGTTATTCTCACCTAAGAACAGTACTTGTAGGGGAGAATTCCTCCACAAACAAGGGAGTTTACCACATTTAAAATACAAGGCAGTATGGGTCTATACAAGTTTATGTGTGTAATGCAACTCAAAGGAGGAACAGTGAAGAAAGGAGAGATCAGATTTGCAATAGCAAGAACCTCTTCTCCCCCCATTATCCCACCGTCTGAAGATCTGTGACCCAAGGATTGGACTCATCAATTGTCTTAGAACACATGAATATTCATTTTGTGAGGCCACTGATGATGCAAAATTGCAATATAGAAATATGAGGTCCATACATGTTATGCCTCCATGTTGTCCCGATTTAATATATGACGTGCATAAGTTGCTTTGGGTAACACTATATCTCAATTAACTTCTTATTTTATAAGGAAGCACATGGAGTTTTGCTGCTTGTAGAGAATTTGGTGGCTTACAAAGCCCACACAGCAGCCCACATGGTGCCTTCTAGGCTCTAAGGCTCCATTCACATTACATTTATTTCCCCTGTTCTTAGTATCTGTTGGTATACCATGACAAATTTAATCTTAACATATACTGAAGTAAGGCCATATAGATGTATTGGTCAAATGTAACCCAAATTGGACCATGCTTTCCCTGTTTGCCGAATTGATATGCTTTGTACACTAGCCTACCACACTTTGTACCCAATGCACAAAGCTTAAATGTTAAGTAACTGGGGCAAACGTTGTCCAATTCAGACTATGCCCTATAGATTTTTAAGGTCCTGTCATGACCCTGCTGAAGTATCCGTTGGGAAACATTTTTCACAGTATCCTGACAGATACCATAAATTGGGTCAATACATGTGATAGGAATGAGGCCTAATACAGATAATTATGGACTCTATACACGGCTGCAGAGTTAATCTAATGCTGATTTATATTGTTGAAGATGGGATGTTTGCAAAGATTGATGTATGGCAGCACGCTGCTAAAACTGTACATAATATTGACTTCCCATTACCTATACCTCAGCAACACAAGCTACTTATCAACCTCCTCCCCAGTCTAACAGCCCATTTCCATATACAAATAATTTCCCACCATGGACTATTTAATTGAAAATCAATTGCCCTTCTAAGTTAATTTGATGTACGGGGAAAAAGGTAGATGACCGGAGGTAGCAGCTGGGGAACTATGGGGCAGGGTTGGTGGGACATCTATCTCAGGTGCCCGGAATCAGGGACGGGGCCAACAAGCAATTCTTCCTTGGGTGAGCTATTTACATAGAGGTCTAACACATCAAACTGTGAGAAGTTAAGTGGGTTGTCCATTACTTAATAAAATCTCCAGCTCCTGAGGTCTCACTGAAATTATATATATATATATATATATAGTCCCCGACTTACATCGTTCCGACTTACATATGACCCCTAGCTACAAACGGAGACTTATGGGGCGTGGCTGACATTCAACACTGAGTCACGCCCCATGAAAACCAAGTGCCAGCATGCCACAGCTGCACATGAGATACAGAACGTTAGGTGAAATCTTCTAAAAAAGGGCACATACAGCAAAACAAGTGTAAAAACTCTTCCCTGCACTATCCAAAACAATTTTTTATTTATTTTTTGCCGGAATTACATTTAATAAATACACCTGTGTGTGTGTGTGTATATATATATATACATTCCCTTTCTTCCCGATTCCAGTGCTGCTTCCTTCCAGTCTTCTGTTGTCATTCTGCATTCATGATCGCTGCAGCTGCTGATTGGCTACAGCAGTGTCATGTGACACTCCTTTACGTCACCATTTGAAAGTGATCAGCTCTGAACGATGATGTAAGCAGAGGCATGTGACTACTGCGGCCAATCAGCGGCTGCAGCTGTGACGCCCCTAATCGGTAATAGCAGAAAGACAACAGAAGACTGGAGGGACACATGGCTGGAACTGAGGACTGGAAGAAAGTGTGTGTAAGATTGTGAGGGGCCCCAGGAGCTGGCTTTTAGGTTTTACTAAGAAGTGGACAACCCCTTTAAGAAAACCCTAGCTCCGTACAGCTATACCATGCAGCATGCAGCTCTGAATGTGTCTAGAATGCGAGAACAATAAGATGACGTAACTCACCATAAACTTCAAAGAAACTCTACGCTGTTGCCAATTTACTCCACATTATATGTGGATATCTACAAGCTAAAGATGTCCAATGTAGAGCCGATTATATGAATAATTTGCCTTCCTGTGGACTGCACTATTCTTATTATCATCTTCCTACTAGCATGATAACCATATTTAATGCATATTCAAGTCCCTTCCTTTCTCCCTACGTATTGACCATATAGAACATTGTTACCTTGTTAGCCAATTTGTAAGCAATAATAGTCATCTGCAAAGGAAAAATCCCAGCTCCGTAACCATAGATACATTAATTATCAATAGCAATACTCAATGACGGTTGTACGGGATGAATCAACTTTTGACCTTTTATAAGTTGCTTCATTTTCTGTGGCACGTTTATGTATCATTTCAGTGGTTTTATTACATATTTTACTCACATTTTTCTCATTTAGGCTCGATCACATGCAAAGGGAAGTCTAAGCAACATCATACCCATTCAATGGCCAAATATATGCCTGGATCTAAATGTTTATTTGGGAATTAAATGGTAGTGTTATACACCCTAATATTTTTGGGGATAACTTCATTGTACGTTGCTCCTCACCCCTGAGGACACCATGTTGGGTGGTGGGATTTTGTTAATTTGGTCTTTTAACCAGCAGATAGTAGGCAGTGGAAATCAAGATGGAAATTTAGGGAGATATACCGCAGATATCTAACCCAGATTCATATTATATATAAAGTGTTAGCTCAATCCAACTCCATACCTATCCTCTGTGCTTTTAGGTTCTAAATAAAAGTCATGTTTTAGAAATCATGGAAATGTTGGAGTTAAAAACTTTTTGGATTGTTGGTAAATTTTATTAGCTTTGCCAGTAGGCAAATTGGCTTGAACTTCATTATACTTAATCCATAATAGACCCTAGTGACAAGTGACTGGCTCTGAGGTCACCTTTGAACATAGCTTTCTCCTGATGGACCTTTGGAGTCATGGCACATTAAGGGTCCAATTATTCCATTTTCTATACTGCACTACTGTATTTGTTTATATAGGGTAAATTGAATAATATGGAGGAAACAATCTTGCCACGTAGGACAGTTTTCTGGCAAGCATAAGGCTATGTTCACAAGGCGTACTTGCGGCGCGTACAGTACGGTCGCAATTATGGCGGCTGATTTGGGAGTCGCGCTAATGCGCGTGTACTCCCGTGGTGCGAGGGGGGGGGGGGCAGCCCGCTGGCCCCATTGAAAGTCATTACTCGCAGCACGTATTCGCCACAAGTAATTGACATGTCACATCTCCCTGCGCGTACAATACGATCGTATTGTACAAGCGGGGAGAGGAGGCGTAATCCATTTCTCTATGGGAACTATGGATTACCGTAATTTCGGCACCCCTCTCGCCCGTATTAGAGAGCAAATACACCACGAAATGCGCGTAGAAATTACCCCGTGTGAACATACCCTTAGCAGGCCAGTAGTAGACTTTTTGCTCTCTGTTTTGGCACTTTTTTTACAATTTAGTTCATGTATTTACTATTTTTGTTAGACAACCCATATTTAGATGATTTCTGATATATTCGTATTACATTATACATTCTTCATAAAGTATTTAGGGCCACATGTATGAAACGGTTTTGGTCCAAAACTCACTTTTTTCCCCATAGGTTTTTATGGGGAAAAAAGTGAGTTTTAGACCAAAACCGTTTCATACGTGTGGCCATTAGTATATTTTTTAACCCCTTAACGACCCTGGACGTATGAGTAGGTAATAATAAAAAAGTTACACATATTTGGTATCACCACATCCGTAAAAGTCCGATCTATAAAAATATAACATCATTTATCCCGTACGCTGAACACCGTAGAAGAAAAAAAAATTCCAAACGGCAAAATTGCGTTTTTTGGTCATTTTACGTCACTCAAAAAATAAATTAAAAATGATAAAAAAAAGTTGCATGCACTCCAAACTGCTAGCGATAAAAAGTACACTTCAGCCCACAAAAAATTCCCCCTCACTGACGTCCGTAGGTGTTAGTACAAAAAAGCTATTGGTCGCACAAAATGGTGCCGCGGTGCAAATTTCAAAAATAGAAAATGTTTGGAATTTTTTTACGGTACCAAAACATAACGGAAACCCTACATGTTTGATATTGCCGGATGCGTATAAATCTGTAGAATACAGATAACACATTGTATTGACCGAAGATTGAACGCCGTAAGAGCAAAACACCCGGAAACATGGCGAAAATACTTTTTTTTTCACAATTTGTCCCACTTGGAATTTTTTTCCGGTTTCCCAGTATATTCTATAGTACGGCGAATGACACCATTAGAAAGTGCATCTTGTCCTGCAAAATAAAAGCCCTCATCTGTCTATGTAGGTGGAAAAATAAAAAAAGTTATGGCTCTGGGAAGGCAAGCAGGGAAAAACGAACGTGTCAACAACAAAAAACGCCGGGTCCTTGAAGGGGTTGTCTCACTACATTGATTCATCTCACCTCAGTCCTGTTTTCTTGGTTTCACTTTGAATTCAGGGGCGTGTTTATTGGCTTCCACTAGGCTGCATTAAAAGCCAGGTCTGTAGCTATAGCAACCAGTGTTGGCAGCCTATCAGGAGAGATCAAACAGGTCTGTAGCTATAGCAACCTGAGGAGCTGATGCAGCCCATACAAGAAGGGATATCTAGGAATGGACATATATTGCAAAGTGACTTGTTTTTTGAAAGATCTTTAACATAAAAAGCAGCAATCCTTGTAGTGAGACAATCCCTTTAAGGGGTTAAAATATTGTTGAATGTAGAACTTTCCTCTCGCTGGCCATGTGAGTCCTGATATCTTACTATGAAGGGTGTAGACAGTAGCTGCGCTTTGCCAATCAGGTTGACTAGCAGAATCCATTATGGGGTAATAATCCATTTCATCACACTAACACTGATTAAAAAGTACATTTTCCATGAAGCCAAAACCGTCATCACAAACCCACGGATGTAATCACAAAGGAGGTTTAAAGCCCCATAAGCTTTTATAATATTTTGTGACAACATAGGATTATTATTATTTTAATCTTCCCCTGGCAAGAAAACGAATGACTTTGGCTGCTTCGAAGTCACACGACACACACACGGTATCCGCCGGCGCCGCCGCCTTTTCACGGTGGCGGCCGCACAAACATCCAACATATTTTGTAAACAATAGAGCGCCGTAATTACGTCAGATAACCGTAAGGGATATTGTGGCCAATTGCAGAATTATCGTTGTGGTGTCAGATGTTTCATTGCAGCCTCCATATTGTAAATAGCACCCGGACTAGCTGCTGCTGATACTACGGGAATGAGTAATCTATAGCAAAATAATGGAACACAAACAGCAGCTGCAAAGCCAGTATTACAATCAGCGGTGGAGCTCAACAAGAACAACACTTTCCAGCAAGCAGATGGCTATATGTGCTAATATCTGAGCCTAAGGGGGGGAAGAAGATGGCTTGCTTAATTTACACCACGTATTTAACTATGCTGCCAAAATTGCATGTACTGCTTGTACAAACCTTGGAAGTTTGTCAGAATTTGACTCAATAATAATAATAACAACAATAATAATACACAAAAAATTGTAATAAACTAAAAATGCTGCTTATTGTATATGGTGCTTGATCAAGCTGCAGTGGCATATCCCTATTACTTAGGGGCAGAGCAGGAGCGTACAGGGGCGTAGCTACAGGGGGTGCAGAGGTCGCAGTCGCTACCGGGCCCTGCAGCCTGAGGGGGCCCAAAAGCCCTTCTGCCACATAAGGAGACACCAGAATTGTAAGTGGCACATGGTAGCTTGGGGGGCCCATTTCACTTTTTGCACCAGGGCCCCAGAGCTTCAAGTCACGCCTCTGGGGGCGTAGATATAGGGGGTGCATAGGTCACAGTCGCTACCAGGCCCTGCAGCCTGAGGGGGCCCAAAAGCCCTTCCCTCACAGTTTTGTAAATGACACATGGTAGCTGAGGGGCCCCATTTCACTATTTGCACTAGGGTCCAGGAGCTGCAAGTTACGCCTCTGGGGCAGAGGATAGTGATTATGTGCTTTGCTGGTGTCTTGCTAATTGTGATATTATCTATTAGGGTGAGCTTTTCTGCATATAGAAAATGTAAAAAACATAAATAGATTTGTGTTAAAGGGGTTTTCTCACAAAACTGTTTGGCAGAGTCGCAGCCAGCTTCAGGCTCATACGTATTTGTTAGACTCTGGGGGGGTTCTATAGCAGTGATTATCAAATGTAGTTCCTCTACAGCTAGCTGACCATTACAGTGACATTAGGGCAGGAGATTTAATTTGTAGGAAACAAATCTACAGAGTTTCGATGAATGAAAACAAGTGCTTATCAAACTAATTTTGTTAGGGTATGTTCACACAGCGTAATTGCGGGACGCATTTCCACTTCAATATGGCCAAAATGTGCCCCACACTTACGGTAATTCATAGCTCTCATAGAGAGAGCTATGAATTGTGCCCATCTCCCCTGGCGTACAATACGCGTATAATATACGCTGGGAGAGAGAAGTGAAATGTCACTTCTTTGCAGCATTTATACACCAATGATAATGGAGGGGAATGGGGCCGCCTCCCCGGTGCTTTACAGGTACAGCGCGTACTTCTAAAACATCTGGCATATTGCGGCGCGTACAAAGTAAAATTGATATGGGAAGATTGGAAATCAAATAATTTTCAAAACATTTTCACCCTTCATCATTATTAAGAATTCTGTGCCATTTCTGCTTTAGCTGCTCCCTGAGCGATCCATAGTGTACAGCTCGTCTCACCAGTGGCAAGAGTTCTTCAGTCCTAGCTGCACATGCTCAGACATCACCTCTCCTCTCAGTAAGCTACTATCAGTCTCCTCCCTACCTAGTAATCACCTACACTCACTGCCGGCTGAGTTTTCAACCGCAAATAAATAAAAGGAAACAAGAAACCTCAATCAGGTATTTGCAGTGAGACAAAAAAAAAAAAAAAAATCCACATTTGACTCTTGCAGGGAATTGAACCAAAGCTAAAAGGCAGAAGTGTTAACCATTCAACCACATTGTAGCTATTCACAGCTTTTTCCATTAAAAAAAGACCTTTGTTTGACTAACGTGAGCACACTGTGGAGAAAGGCATGGTGATGTCAAGCCTGCTGGGTCACATGATACACAGCTTAAAACTAATCATACACCCCTTTTTGCGCACACTAAAAGATGAAACAGGACAAAACAGGCATGAAATGCCTTCGTGGTAAAACCCTTTTAAAGGGGTTGTCTCATCTCAAAGTTTCATAGGATGCATGAATGAAATAATGCTGCTTTGCTCTGTCACTTCCTGGTCAAGCTGTCTGTAATTAGCCTAGGAGCTCTGTTTATTCAGACTTCTCTCTTTATCAGTCTAGATTAGCTAAATTACCTTCTCTGAGGTCCAGAGAAGCTTCTGAGTTAATGTAAACAGTAGAGTAATTAGTCTTTTGTCTGAAAGTTCAGATAACACACAAGCTCTCACTGCCGAGGCCACACGACCTGTTTGATGACTTCACTCCCTGCTATCAGATAAAACAAACAGCAGGGGATAAGGAGTACACAGGTCGGTCACTTGGGAAACCAGAAATCGCTCAGAAGGTGATAAAATCACTTGTAGCTCCTTAACAAAAAATGATGAACAAAGCAATATATTTGGAAAACGTCTTTATTTAGTGTTCCCTACATTTTGAAAGCTATTCTTTGTAGTGAGACAACCCCTTTAAGGAATGCTACTTCCATTAGGTAGCGCCAGAGTCTTAGCTCTCGTCCCCAGAGCTTACATAAACCTTTAAATATAAAAATGATTGAACCTTTGCTGCTCATTGTGGTAGAACTTACAATAACCAGAGAATAACCTGAAGCCATCGTATTCTATAATGTTAACCACAACTGTGTCAAAGCATGTTTTTTCTGTTCTTACTTTAGTTCCATTTCTTTTCATTTTACAAAACTATACAATGATTTTCGCCCTAGAGTGGAATAGTCTATTTCTTGCTGCAGTGCTCGGCTCTCTGCATTGAAATGGAAGCACGCTTGTTTTCTGGAGAATTAAAAACAATTGATCGCTTAACTACAGCTTTGAAACATTTTGTGTGTCATTATTTTCTGTGTAGAGCCGAGCCTCCAGGGTAACGGGAATGAAACATTGTGATTGCCACCGTATCATAAAGTTGCCACGACTCGTATTCGTCCGCGCGCTGATATTTCTTGCAACCTTTCTTGCATCCTTAGTGCAGCGTAATCATATTCTTAATTGTGGCCGTTCCAGCTGCCGTACAATCTACTTGTTAAGGAATTAGATAAAACGTATCCATAATCAATGTTTGCTTTATTGCAATGTGGATCCCAGACGGCTGCGGCTTATTTTACCGGCAACAAATGTTTAACGTGAAATTCCACCTTTAACCCAATTTCACAATTAAAATCTAAATAAAAAGTTGAGTAACTTCGCAGATACTTGGCTTTATAGTGTTTCCATTGATTGCAAGTCATTTGTGAACTTGTCATCTAAGTTCTTATAATGCACTGCTCTCCGGAGGCACAGAAATAAAGCTAGGTTTTCATAAAGTTTGATGCCTTACCCTACTAGTTAATACATCATACATTTAAAGGGGTATTCCAGGGTTAAAAAAATTGAAAGGGGGCTATAGGTCATTACAAAGAAAGCAACGGTATAACAGCAGAAGGCCATGTATACACAGAATTGGTTTCTATTCAGATGTTAGTCAGATTTAGGGCCTCGTGTATGAAAACAATCTAGGTCTAAAACTCACTTTGTTGCCCATACCAACAATCAGAGCTCATAGCAACCAATCAGAGCCCATACCAACCAATCAGAGCTCATAGCAACCAATCAGAGCCCATAACAACCAATCAGAGCTCATAGCAAGCAATCAGAGCTCATAACAACCAATCAAAGCCCATAGATACCAATCAGAGCTCATAGCAAACAATCAGAGCACATAACAAACAATCAGAGTCCATAGATAGCAATCAGAGCCCATAGCAACCAATCAGAGCTCATAGCAACCAATCAGAGCCAATAACAACCAATCAGAGCGCCCCTCTCATTTTTCAAGAGCACTATATGAAATGAAAGGGGCGCTCTGATTGGTTGTTATGAGCTCTGATTGGTTGCTATGGGCTCTGATTGGTTGCTATGAGCTCTGATTAGTTGTTATGAGCTCTGATTGGTCACTATGGGCTTTGATTGATTGCTATGAGCTGATTGGTTGCTATGGGCTCTGATTGGTTGGTATGAGCTCTGATTGGTTGCTATGGACAACAAAGTGAGTTTTAGACCTAGACAGTTTTCATACATGTGGCCCGACTGTAACTAGTGCCCATAGATCGCAATAGAAAATCCAAGCTGTGGTCTACACAGCATGTATTTTCTACTGTCGGATTTCTAAACCGACGGAAGTTAGAACATGTTCTATCTTCTGTCGGATTTCTGTGCAGTCAATTTACTGGGCCGGTGGCAAATCTGAAAACCGACTGCGGGTTTCTGCACAAACTCAAGGCAAAAACTGCAGTACGGTGATCTTAAAATCTTTTGTTTTGAAGGAGATAATCCAATGCCTTAAAGAGAACCTGTCACATAGATTATGTCCCCCTTCCTGAGGACAGCACAAGGTAGTGTCAGACCTGCTGTTTCCAGCGCTGTGTCCCTTATTCTGTAAGATGCTGGAGCTTTAGAGTATTTAATGCTCAAATCTTATTCATGAGCAGGTGTTAGCCCCACCCACCAAAGGCTAGCCACACCCACTGACAGTTATTCATATTTTTCTACCTATTCAAAATAATAGGTTTGTCAGTTGAGGTGGGCGGGGCTAGCCTCGGGTGGGCGGGGTTAGCCTCAGGTGAGCGGGGTATGAAAAAATTACTCTTTTCTGGCTGAAAACTGCAGATTTCAGCACTAAATACTCAAAAACTCCAGCATCTTACAGAATAAGGGACCCAGTACTGGAAACAGTAGGTCTGACACTAGCTTGTGCTGTCCTCAGCAAGGAGGGCAAAAATTATGCCTGGGCCATAGTGTAAAATCTGCTACAGGACCCTATTCTTATCATTGTCCATTTAAAATACTGGTGTCTTTGTATGTGACAGAGGGACATTTGGGACCCCTCATGCACCAGGGGCAAGGTACAGCTGCTACCACTGTACCAGCTAGAACTACACCCTAGAGGCGACATGAATGATTTTTGGCATTAAGACGCCAATTTTTATGAGCATTATATTAGTGTAGAATGTGCCTGAATATATGAACCTGTTCTACTGCAGGCCATAATTCGGGTGCATTCTAGCGCATAAACATCAATTCTGGCTTAGGTAAACCACTTTGAAAATGCTCTACCTGTTCCAGCAGTCATGCGCCCGGAATTGCTGTAACAAAGCTATAAATCTATAGCTTTGTACGGTTCTAGCGCACCCCGCCTCCCACAGGCCCCCCAAAATCCGGCGCATTACAAAGTGCAGTGAGAGCTCTGTAATGCACCTGATACTGGCGTACAAGCGATGTAAAAAATATAGTGAACGGGGCTGCGTTAGATATTGGGCTGAAAAGACACCAGACCTCTGGCCCCGCCCCGTTCATACACGTCGCCCTAGGAATCTAACTTCTGAGATAACAGATACAATAAAGTATTGCATGCTTTAGATTCAATCCAGACTCAACTCAATCCAGACTGGGTCAGTCCAAATAAATTTTTGACCCCCCCCCCCGCCAAAAAAAAAAAAAAAATCACCCCAAATTGACCATAGCTGTAAACTTAACCCAAAGTTGAGGTCAGGGTTTTATTGGTTTTTAAGAGTTAACTCATCTCTACACAGAGCTGCCATTCCAATAACATATTAAGGAAACCCTAAGTGATGTCAGACCAGAAACGACTGAAAGTGATGTCGGACCGAGACCACCACCCGACCCAAAGTGCTGCAAAGTGGTAAATTAACCCTTTTATACCTCTTAAAAACCCTAACTTGGGTTAGGGTTAGCATTAGGGTTAGAGTAAAAAAAAAATGAGTTTGGGGCAGTACTGAGCTGAAAAGGCACAGGTTCGAACAAAACTAATCACATATTTAAGAATGTGTTTCACATATGTTATGTATGTAACCTCCCTCGAATGTACAGCGCCCTGGAGTTTATGGCTCTTTAAAATAAATAACAATAATATTACTCTAGGGTCAGGACTGTAAACTGTACAAAGATGGTCAACTTTTTATGTAGACATTAACTGTGAAATATTGCAAAATGCCATTCAGGAGCAGAGAGTCCTATAGTCCTTTAGTAACAGTAGTGCATAGGTCGCATCCTTAGGTAGTGTTAATGTGTTGCTTTGTTAGTTAGTTACCATTACAGGTCATTAACACCTGCACCCACCCCATGACTCAAGCTACTGTATATACAACGCATGCAGCTGTAATAAACTGTGCTGGTCAGTCATATCCGTAACCTTTTAGATAACACTTTAAAGATAATGCTAGTTTCATTGCTCAGCGTAATGCCTTCACTACCACCGGAAGAACTGCGTAACACTGAAATATAGAGTTGCCCCAATGGGGCACTATTCAGTTTGACAAACATTTAAAGAAACTTGTAAAAATATTTGGCTTCAGATGGATTTTTTTTTTCTCTAACCCTATCCAAACATCAGGCTTCAGGTTGTTTAACTGCTTTCCAACTGCCTCTAGACCATAAAGGGGTTGTCTCACTACATTGATTCCTCTTACCTCAGTCCTGTTTTCTTGGTTTCACTTTGAACTAAGGGGCATGTTTACTGGCTTCCACAAGGCTGCAGTAAAAGCCAGGTCTGTAGCTATAGCAACCAGCGCTGGCAGCCTATCAGGAGAGATCAAACAGGTCTGTAGCTATAGCGACCAGTGCTGGCAGCCTATCAGGAGAGATCAAACAGGTCTATAGCTATAGCGACCAGTGCTAGCAACCTATCAGGAGAGATCTAACAGGTCTGTAGCTATAGCAACCAGTGCTGGCAGCCTTTCAGCCTATAGCGATCTGAGGAGCTGATGCAGCCCATACAAGAGGGGATATCTAGGAATAGGTAGGACACTGTTAATGGACACATATTGCAAATGGATTTGTTTTTACAAGATCTTTAACATAAAAAGCAATCCTTGTAGTGAGACAACCCTTTTAAACATCCAGACGGTGATCATTTATCTCTGTATGGATGTTCTGAAGCACAAATTGTGCAGCTGCACGAGCGGAGAAACAGCTGTCAGTCGATTCACAAGTGAGAAGGCAGGGATGGAATTTTACTATCCCTGTCCTTTCTATCTCTGTATATACAGCTTCAATGAACACTGCATATACAGCGTGCCAATGGTCACATGACTTGTGGGGCTCGGAAGTTGCAGATGATGTTGTTTGTACAGTGAGCTGTATTTTCTCTGTAATTGAGGCTAATATATGAGCTACCGGAGAAATAAAAAAAAAAATAAAAAACTGCAAAAATGGAGATGTTTTTCAGACACAATATGCAAAATAAAATAGTTAAAACACACACAACCAAAAAAAACATTGACAGCTGAAACTGCAAGTCCCAGCCCAACAAACGTAAAACTTTCTATTAGGTTTGTGACAACGTCCTTGGCGAGAAAGTGACACAATTACAGAACATATTTTAGCGCCACTTATGCTGTTAAATAAATAAATAATGGAACTAGTTTAGCAGGTTAACTTATGAGTCTTCCAATGCAATGCTCCCATTAGGGCCTAACATTTGGTCCAACATTTCGTCAGACTTTACTTCCAACTATTGTAACATGTAGCAAATGTTGAAGTAACCAGAGGTGGAATTGGACAGGATATTGGAGAGGAAGTTAGGCTGCACATTAACCCCCTAAAACACCTTAAAGGGGTTTTGCCAGGACGTGCCTTATCTGCTAAGAAGCTAATGTAAACAAGCCATACTGAGCTGGGAGAGCGAGAGACACAGCCAGAGAACAGAGCCCTGCATAAGGGATTGTGTGAAATGTTCACTCAAATAATCAAACTACAACTAGTGGATTCTGTATACAAACGACAACACCTTTTCTCCACAGCAGTTTGAAAGCTTCTTCATGTTCTCTGTCATCAGATAAAGCAGGGATCTACTCAGATAATCACACTACAACTAGTGGATTCTGTATACACAAGACAACATATTTCTACCTGGTGCCTTGAAAGCTCCTTCAGCCTCTTGAAAGCTTCTTCATGTTCTCTGTCATCAGATAAAGCAGGGATCTACTCAGATAATCAAACTACAACTAGGGGATTCTGTATACAAAAGACAACATATTTCTACCCGGTGCCATGAAAGCTCCTTCAGCCTCTTGAAAGCTTCTTCATGTTCTCTGTCATCAGATAAAGCAGGGATCTACTCAGATAATCACACTACAACTAGTGGACTCTGTATACAAAAGACAACATATTTCTACCCGGTGCCTTGAAAGCTCCTTCAGCCTCTTGAAAGCTTCTTCATGTTCTCTGTCATCAGATAAAGCAGGGATCTACTCAGATAATCACACTACAACTAGTGGATTCTGTATACAAAAGACAACATATTTCTACCCGGTGCCTTGAAAGCTTCTTCAGCTCCGTCTCATCAGATAAGAAGTGTTCTCTGGGCAAGCCTGGCCAGCAGCTCTTGTCAGGTCGTATCTAATAGAAGCTTTTAAGTAACTAAGGGCAGGTAAGGCAGCCTGTAGCTCTCTCAGACTGCAATTTTTGTAATCACATGTATTTAGAAAAGTGATTAAATACCCATTCTGGAGGATCCCACGTCAACATTACATCGTGGCAAAACCCCTTTAAACAACCTTTGGCTAGGGTTAGGGTTGCAGTCAATTTCTTTCCTGAAAAAAATTGGATTCAGGCTGACTCAACCCCGAAGAGCTTGGATTCGGGTCAAATTTGAATTTGAGATGGAACACTGGTGATATGCATAAGATTTTCAACTAAAATGAAAGGGTGCCAGGCATGTATCCCAGCTCATGGACCTCCACTACTTTTTTTTTTTTCTAGCTGTTATAAAAACAAAAAAAACTTCCTGAAGGACAAGTCAAATCTCCTCCAACAGGCTATTATGTCTTTCCGAAAACAGCTCCATTTTTCTCCATTGGATGCGTCCAGTGTTGCATTCACTTGAATGGGACTGAACAACAATACCAGGCACAGCTGGAAGAAAGAAGCCATGTTTTCTAATCTACTGCATAATGGGAGAAAACATAGACTGGCTTCTTAATGTGTGTGTAATCTAATTCCATGGCATCTGTTCACTCCTTTTAATCTTGACCTTAGGTTGGTCAGCCAGCTGCAGTACATTTAATGTATTCTTTGTACAGTACAATGCATTCTGTACATCAAGATCCCCCCTCACTTCTATCAACACAAGTTTCTTGTCTTTCTTAATCTTGCTGAAAATGAAATTTTCTTTTCTTAAATTCATAAAATTCATAAAAATGACTAAAATTCAAGTTTTATTTGTGAAGAACCTACAGAAAGATAATTTAAAACTGCAGCTAATACAGTTCCGCAAATTGCATTGTAATTGGACTCGCCTGCACTTATATCATGTATTATGTTTTCTTCCACATTCAGGAGAGAAAATTGCTACAGTAGCAAGGTATAAAATAAAGCCGTAACATTTATGGCGCATTGTATTCATTTTCCGTATGATTATATATTTTACCTTGCTGTTTCCTTGGGTCGTAAATCTGGAGTCCAAAGAGTGGAGGCCTCTCTTGTCTTAGGAGAGTGATATTGTTGGTTTTAAGATTTAGCTGAAATATGTATCCGTTCATATAATCTGTCCAGAAGACATAATGACCATGATGAGAGAGTCCGAAAGGATGATTTAACTCTTTCCCACTACCGACTACCTGGAAGAATGAAACATCAAGTGATAGATAATAACAATTGTTATGATGACAGGGGGTTCCATTAGATACGGGCGTCTATGATCTTATATACGGAGGTAGCAGAGTTTAGCTTGACTGTGATATCATGGCTGTCTTTGTTATCTGTTCTTAGCAAACCTAGATAACTTTTTGTGCTGCAATTTCCTAGTGTTAATCTTTGCAACATCTGTATAGAGACAATAGGTTAAAGGGGTTGTCTCACTACATCGATTCATCTCACCTCAGTCTTGTTTTCTCAGATTCATTTTTGAATTCAGGGGCGTGTTCACTGATCATTACTGGCCTGCAATGATGAGCTACTGAAGACACCAGGTCTGTAGCTATAGCAACCAGTGCTTGCAGCCTATCAGTAGAGATCGAACAGGTCTGTAGCTATAGCGACCTGAGGAGCTGATGCAACTCATACATGAGGGGATATCTAGGAATAGGTAGGACACTATTAATGGACACATATTGCAAAGTGACTTGTTTTTGCAAGATCTTTAACGTATAGGCAATCGTTGTAGTGATACAACGGCCATTATAGGGCTCGCCACAGTCATGATAAAATAATTGCTTTCTTTGTTATCTGTTCTCAGCAAACCTCGATAACTTTTTGTGATGCGATTTCCTAGTGTTAATCTTTGCAACATCTGATTAGTGACAATAGATTAAAGGGGTTTTCTCACTACATCGATTCATCTCACCTCAGTCCTGTTTTCTCAGATTCATTTTTGAATTCAGGGGCATGTTCACTGGTCATTACTGGCCTGCAGTGATGAGCTGCTGAAGACACCAGGTCTGTAGCTACAGCAACCAGTGCTTGCAGCCTATCAGTAGAGATTGAACAGGTCTGTAGTTATAGCGACCTGAGGAGCTTATGCAGCCCAAAGATGAGGGGATATCTAGGAATAGGTAGGACACTGTTAATGGACACATATTGCAAAGTGACTTGTTTTTGCAAGATCTTTAACATATAGGCAATCCTTGTAGTGAGACAACCCCTTTAAGGCTCGCCACAGTCATGATAAAATCATTGGTGATCATGACCATCACATGGCCATGTTTCACTATAGGAAATAAAGTCACCAAACAATGAAATCTGAGTCTTGAGATGATTACAAATCTTGTATAAACCACAATTTACCATTAATTGTGTGTCCTGAAAGCTGTTGGGTAGTGTTGGGTAGTGTTGAATGAACTGGACCCTGCCCGGTTCGACACTGGCTTGACCAAATTGTGATAAGAGGAAAACATTTAGGTTCAGGACTTCTCAAACCTGAATTTTTCTCTAACCCTATCTCTAACTATAACCCTAGTGCTAGCCATATCCCTAACCCTAAGTTACGTTTATAAATTAATTTTAAGAAAATACCTACAGACCCTATCCCATTTGTAACCCAGGGACTGTGTGGCTAAAACAGAGACAGTATAAACTAGACTGGACAGTATACAAATGTTTCAGATTTATCACTAGCTCTGTGTAGGCTTATTATGTGCCAATAATTGCATAAAAATTTTGGCACATTTTTTTAGTTGCCCAATGTTGTTTGTTAAGCCACACCCCCTTATAACAAAGTTTCTTTCCTGTCACAAAGCCACTCCCATTTGTCAGATCATGGAAAAATTGCACAGGAAAAAAAATAATGTTAAATCATACTTTTGTAGAGTTGTGGCTGCACTACACAATCTCCTGCTTCCTCTCACACATCCATAGAGTTAAATGCTAAGATTCTGGCTGTCTGGAGCCATCACTTTGAGCTAAGAAGCTTACTGCAGACTGTATTATTACTGAGTTCAATGAGAGCAAGTGATCTGGTATTACAAAGCTCAAACATGACTCAGGTGAACACAGAGATTAGTCAAAGATTTAAGATTTAATACACAGTCAAGGAAAATGGGATCTTAAGTTAAAAAAGCTAAGAAAGACCTGTCACCTCCCCGTATTTATCTGTTGATAGGAATTATTCATATTATTTCTTCTTTTTTTTATTATTAAATATTGATTCCACAGTATCTTTTTTGGAGCCCTGTATTTCCCATTCCTCTGTTATTCCTCCCTGATATGTGTGAGTAAGAGGTGTGTCCCTACATAGTCTAACACTGTCCAATCAGTGTTGACAGTTCCAGACTGTGAACGGACACAACCCTTTGATAAATGGAATGGTTACACCCAGTTCAAGAGGAATAACAGAGGAACGGCACAATGTAGAGCTTTAAGAACAGATAAGAAGATATTGCAGAAGAGCTGACTGGTCCTCTTTTTGTAAAGTCAAGTGGAATGGTATTACCCAAATCAGGAGGAATAAAAGAGGGACACCACAACTCAGTTCGAAGAAAAGATAAGGAGATCTTGCTGGAGAGCTGACTGGTCCTCTTTATCTAAGGTCAAGGGGAATGATAACACTCGGTCCAGGAGGAATACCAGAAGAACAATACAAATCAGAGCTCTAAGAAAAGTTAAGGAGACATTGTAGGAAAGCTGACTGGTCTTCTTCATCTAACGTCATTTTTGTCTACCCCAGGGTCTATATTTTACTGATAAAGTACCTGTGAAGACAATGGGACTGGTCCCCTTTATCTAAGGTATTGAGGGTAACCAGTCAACTATGTGTCCAACTAGTTGTGTATAACTGTCCAACTAGTGATGAGAGGACCAGAGACTTGCCCCTTGAGGAGTGGAATGGTAACACCCAGTTCAGAAGGAGTAACAGAGTAATAGCCCAACTCAGAGATCTAAGACGCGCTAGGAAGACATTGCATGAGAGCGGAATGGTCCTTTTTATATAACATCAAGAGGAACAGTAACACCCAGTTCAGGAGGAATAACAGAGGGAGAGCACAATTTAGAGCTCTAAGGAAAGAGGAAACATTGCAGGAGAGCTGACTGGTCCTCTCTATCCAAGGTATTGGGGGTTACCAGTATGGGGTGTGTTCATATCCAGTCTAACACTGACAGTATTAGGGACACACTCAATGACAAGTGGAACCGAAGCCCCCAATTCAGGAGGAATGAGAGGTACAGCACAACTCCAAGCTCTAAGAAAAAATGAGATGATGTTGCAGGAGAGCTGACTGGTCCTCTTTATCTTACGTAATGTTTGTCCACCCAAATGTCCACCCAGTACCTGTTAAGACAATGCCCATGTAGTACTTATACTCTAGAATCACTTTTTTAAAGGCAATGATAGGAAGATAAACACCAACACATTTAAAAAATGTTTTATATTCACTTGTTTGTAATAATTTCATCTAATTTACCTTTCTGTTGGTCCCATTGAGGAATATCTGCTCTATGTGGTCGTAGTATGCATCGCACCAGTACAGTATATTGTTCTCATAATCCAGAGATAATCCATTGGGCCACAGCATCTTAGTAGTAACAAATACTTGTCTATTCAATCCATTCATCCAGGATTTCTCTATACGTCCCACAATGTCGTCCACCACGTCTTCTTCCCAGTCTGTCCAATACATCCAGCTACAAAAGTGAAATATACTATTAATGTGCCATCAATATCCATGCAATCATCATTCATCTTGTCAATCTCTTTGGTCAGGCAGAGTATACAAGATATATTTCATGGAAAAGCAGTTGAGAGTTTTTGGACTAGGAGGAAAAAGTTTAGGACATCTTTGAAATTCAGATACAGTCAATATAGAAGGAGACCAGAGATCAAGGGCGGACATTCTGTATGTGTAATCAGTGAAGGTACATAAACCCTGAACAGGTAAGCGGGTCCACTGTCACCTAAATGGCAACCAGTTACTTCCAACAAGGGACTGAAGTATTAGATTTCTTATTACAGAATTAGTGGGGGTTATTATCCAGGTTTAAGTTCATTAAAATTAAATTAAATTTGATCTCAATCTGAGCATTTCGAATTGGTTCAGTGCAAAAAAAAAATATCTCAAACCATATTTGTAACCTTAAAGGAGTTTTCACATGCAGCTTTGCATCTTCTGTCTCATCAGGCTGTGGGATGTTCTATAGGAGGAAGTAGCATATTTAGCTCCCCTATAACTAGCTGAGACATTACAAAGAAGTGAGTGTCAGAGATTTAATAATCAGTAAACAAAGCTATGGAGTGAAAACAATTGCTTATCTGTAAACAAAAGCCAATCTTGTTAGAGTTAATGTGTCTGCTTTGAGCGTGAGCTCTGTCCATGGTGACATCACTCCCTGCTCTCTGTCTAATCAGGAAGGAAGATCGTGGGCGTAACGAGAACAACCTGTATACACTCAGAGCAGCTAAAATCTCTCTTATCTCAGAACCAAGGTAAAATCAAAAGAGCAATGTATTTAGAAAAAGTCTTATATGTTGAAAGTTAATCTTTGGAGTAAGTTAATCTTTGGAGTGAGAAAAACCCAATGTCATTTTTGGTCCCACAGTACATTTGGCACAATGTGACATCAGAGTCGAAGTAAAATCGAAGCGATGGTAAAGTGAACCTGTAAGCAGGACAGACAGGTAAGTGAACCGTAAAGAGACCTAAAAACCCTAAGCTCAACTTGGGATGTCTGTGACCCAATTTTTTTTTACAAATTTGTTTGAAACATTGTTGAAATGAACAAGAACAAATTCATGCACCACTAATCATAATAACTGGTGGAGTGCGAGAGGGTTGCTCTACAAGGAGTCATTGGAGGCCAAGGGACTCTTACACTTTTTGCTACTTATATGAACTATTTCTTCATATTTAGCTTGGGCAATTCATGAACAGTAATAACTGACACACTATTGATATTCAGCAGACATGAAATGGACAAAAACACCGGCAGTTGCATAAGGAGCAACGACTATAGAGTTTTTTAACTTTTATAGGCAGTGATGTACTATAAAACCCTTAAATAAGCAGTGAATAAAATTTCAGCTCTGCTATTTCTAACTGTGCCTGTTAAAGGGAGATTGATGATGAAGGGGTTTTAACAGCAGGAAACAAGGCTTCAGAACTCTAAATTGTTAACATTTGTCAGTAACAAACATAAACAAGTTCCTTTGCTGATGGTACGACACAGCAGGGAGTGATGTCATCAGTCTGACCAGAGCTGCTACAGCAGAGAGAGGTGGTCAACATCCTGGGAAAACTTCTGTAAACAGGCAAGAGATAAAAACTGCTCTAAATCAGAACAGCACTGTATTTGGTAATAGTCTTTACCTTTGCTTACATGTCAAAAGCTTGTAAAAAAAAAGTTGATTCACCTAAGTTTAGGGCAAGTCCCCATGGGCGGTTTTTCAACCGGTCTTACAGATGGTTTTCAGTTTTGAAAGAAGTCTGTAAACCGGCTGTCAAACTTTAACACGGACCTTATGGAAAATCTGTGCAGCAGTCCCCACTGCACGGATTTGCCACCGGATGATTTTTTAGACTGCTGGTGGTCTGAAACACATTTTTCCGAAAAACGGGTTTCAGGCAGAACATGAACATGTTGGTACGAAGTGAGAGGGCTTGAGACCACAAGCTGCGGAGAAAAGCCGTCCCCCTGCATGCCAGAAGCAAAGAAAATACCGGTCGGAATTTCTCGACCAGTATTTGTCCTGTGCCATGTAAACGGCCCCTTATAGTGAATGGTATCCCATAATAACTGTTATATTAAGATCTGCTGCTGAATGACACATTGGCATTGAGCTAAAGGTAGAGAATATGCAAGGATGGCTCTGATCCACCAAAGTGGTTCTTTGTTTTAGCTTATAAAAAGCATGCTCCTAGATGGAAGAATCCATGACTTCTATATGTCCTAAGGGGCATATAGAAAGGTGTTGTGTCCATTTGAGCCCTCCAACACATAGTTCACCTATTCTAGTAAAGAAGTGTACCGACCAAACTGACAGGGAAGCAAGGGAAGCCCTTGGTGGGCCTCTGGGCATGGTGGGCTCTTCAGTGTAGCAAGCCTGGAGCTGCTTTTAACTGAAAAAGGCAGACCAATAGAAGAAGGATGCTCCCCACGAATCAACTCCACTGGTAGTCCCCAAGAATCTCCTGTACTGGTGGGCCCCAAGAATCACTTCCATTGGTGGGCCCCAAGAAACCTCCCATTGGTGGGCCATAAGAATCAACTCCACTGGTGGGCTCAAATAATCAAATCCACTGGTGGCCCCAAGAATCAAATCCACTGATGGACCCAAGAATCGACTCCACTGGTGGGCCCTGAGAATATACATCACTGGTGGGCCCCAGGCACCCCAGTCCGACAGGGATTATATTTGAAGAGTTTAGGTTCTTCCCCCTTCTCCCTCCCTGGTGGATGATGTGGACCAGAATTGGTAAATCCTAATCTGTCCCCTCTTAGTCATTAACCCCCTGGGCGCATCTTTGAGACACTTTGGCCCACCCTCTTTCATATTGTATTTCATTGTTGGTTATAAGCTGCTTTCTGTTCCTATTCCTTCTCATTCTAGTCAGTCCGGTTACCATGCATTCAGTCAAGTCACAGCAGGCAGTGTTAAGGTGGTGGGGAAGTAATCCAAATGGCAGACTTGCTGACTGAGCATCTAGTGGAGGGCATGAGCTTTACATGGCAGAGATAATTGGATGTTAACCCGTTTGTTAATAAAATGGTTAATAAAGCTGTGACCGATCTTCACCCAACATTGGCAATGTCAATATGTCTTTATCCAAGAGGGAGGGTATTGTGGGACTTGAAGGTGGGTGGCATCCCGTCAGCCTGCTCTGCATTTAAAATTTTAGCACAGAATTCACTTGAACATTAGATTTTGTTGTGACTTTTTGAGCAACAGAAAAGCTACAAATGCACAGTGTTGATTATTGAGTGGATTGCAATGGAAGGTTTCACCTGGACCTTGTCTTACGCTTTGCCGCCATCTGTCAGCCTTTTATTTGCTCATGACTCCTTTACTTCCACTGTACAGAGCAGTTGACCTCCCATGTCCCCTATGGTGTCGCTGCTAGATAATTACTGATGATGCTGCTCTCATATCTCAAAGCACTTCACATTATTTGCTTGTTCTTGGCTTAAAACAACAGAAGCCAACCCCCCTACCAATATGCCAGAGGCGTGAATGAAAATGTCTGGGTCCCATAGAAAAGCTCTGAAGGAACCCTCCCATGTTCTGTAGGAAATCTGCTCCGTCCTGTCATTACCCAGCAGGGGGGGGAGCACTGTGTCTCTTCTTGAATTGCTGACATCAGAAAATTAAACTTTTTGATTGTAAACTTTAATAACAACCACTGTGTATACAAATAGGACTGAGTGGAGAATGGGGGGTGTCATAGAATTGCATCTTCTTCATAACGTAAGTACTTTCTAAGACCTACATGAGTGTCAAAAGCTATACAGTCTTTTTGAAATGTATAAAACATTGTCTAACAGTATGAAAGGATCAAGTGCAGTTTTCTTGACTGTAAGGGTGTTAAAGGGGTGAAAACAGGGCCAGGAGAAAGGGTAGGTAGGTGCCACTTCATTCCAAGCAGAAACAGGGGTTAAAGGAGGTATGGAGTGGGCTGAATTTTCCATTGGGGGGTGCTATATGCCTTATTTACCTGGGGCACTAGAATACATTGCCCCAGTCCTGAGTGGAAGACCCAAAGGCAATGGGGAAGAACTAAGCAGGCAGCATCAAGCATTAGCTTCTTAAAAGGGAGAAGAGATGGGGTTCAAAAGAAAACCTTGAGATTAGAGAGGTTTTACAGTTTAATCCCAAAAACTTTATGACAGTATAAAAAGTTATGTATGGGACAGGTTATTTGTTGGTTTCTCAGACGGTTTGCGGTTTTACAAACTATCTGAAAACCGACAAGCAACGCTTCCCCATAGACTTCAAGGGAAAATCTGTGCAGTTGTCCCCACTGCACAGATTTTCTGTCACACAATTTTTTAAACCACCGGCGTGCCAAAAAACTTTGAACATGTTGATTCTTCTGCCCCGTTTTCAGGCAGAGCATGAACATGTGGGTGCGAAGGGGGAGGGCTTGAATCCGCAAACCACAGACAAAAGCCGTCCCCTTACGTGACAATAAAAGACCAAATACCGGTCGGTAAATCCGACCAGTATTTGGTCTTTGCCAAAATATACATTGTATTTTAATGCACTACTATCTTAAAGTGGTTTTTTCACCACCATGATTAGCTTTTACCATGTAGGAAAAGCTAAATGAAGACTATTACCAAATACATTGCTGTTTTGATTTTTTTTTTTGATAGTAAACCAGTGCTGTGTAGATGTAGCCTCATGGTTTCAGTTAGTGTCTGGTTTGACATGCCAGGAGACAATGAATCAGGTCTGTGAGAGTTACTCTCTTGTCAGCACAGAGTTCTCCCTCTTCTACTTCTTGTAAATTGCTTCCTTCCTAACAACATTGCTTCTTTTTCCAAAGTCGCCCCATGTCTGTTCATAAGTTTTATCTGAAAAAAGAAGCCATGTCTTTCTAATCTTTACCACCCCTTTCACACACATAATTGGCAAAAGATTTAGTCTGGTTTGGCAGCTTAGTATGAGGTATAGTCCAAGTGGGGGAAATCTGATTAGCTGTGGCATTGTAATATATGTGGTAGCTTAGCTTTAAAGGGGTTGTCTCAATACAAAGATTAGCTTTAACCTGTAGGGCCACATGTATGAAACGGTTTTGGTGTAAAATTCACTTTTTTCCCATAGAAATCTATGGACAAAAAAGTGAGTTTTACACCAAAACCGTTTCATACATGTGGCCCTAAGTGAAGACATTTTCCAAATATATTGCTTTGCTCATTTGTTTTTGTTGAGGAGCTATAAGTGATTGTATCACCTTCTGCGGGCTGTCTGGGTTCTCTAGGTACCGACCTGTGTGCTTGTTCTCCTCTGCTGTTTGTCTTATCTAATAGCAGAGACTGAGGTCTTCACACAGGTCTTGGCACAGAACTGCCAGCAGCCTGAGAGCTTGTGTGTTATATGATCTTTCAGACAAAAGACACTAATTACTACTGTTTACTTTAGCTCTCAAGCTTCTCTGGACCACAGAGCAGGAGATTGTTTATCTAAATAGCAGGATCCTGAATACATGGAGCTCATATGCTAATTACAGACAGCTTGACCAGGAAGTGACAGGATGAATGAATGGAATAATGCTGCTTTGCTCTATGAAACAGTGAGATGAGACAACCCCTTTAATGGCCTTTTGGCAATATGGCAGCTAGGATAGCCCCAAAAATGAAGAGTACCTTTATCTATGGTGGCATGGTCTATTTTCAAATCTGTAGTAACATCGCTGCAAAAAGGGCCATTCCGAGGGCCGGGCAGGATGGGCAGCTGCCTGGGGCGCCTCCTGGACATTGAGCATGAGGGGTGCCACCTGGCTAGAGAGCTGGGGGGGGTCCTGTATGGACAGAGAGCTGAGGGGAGGTGTTTAATACAAGTTAAGTGAAAGCATTGGTAATGCATTGAGCTGCTTGTATCAGTCATGAATGAACTCCTCCGTCTCCCTCTGATCAACCTTTTGGGGGAAGCGTGCAGGAGCCACAGCATTTTAGATGTGCCCACGACTTGTGAAGCTCAGAAGTAACATTGATGCTGTGCACTGCTCAGGGCCATTTCTGACCGTATGTAAGGTGACCCAGATTAAATGCAAAAACACACAACCATTACATCATGGTTTTAAATTTTCAGGCAAAGGGGGCCCTTCCCCAAAGGGGAGGTTCAATTTGGGGGGCTCGTTCCCCGGGAAGAAATGCCTTCTGCCCCCCCAATTTTCTCAATTTCTCAGCCCCGGGCCCGCCCTCACCCATTTTAAGAATTTCCGCATTGTTTTTGGGTCTCTTTCCAACCCCTGCGGGATACTGGGTTTTCAGAGGCCTTTGCTGTCCCTGTGGTGCGCTCTGCACGGCCCGCGGGAGGGGCGGAGGAGGGGCAAATCA
Organism: Phyllomedusa bahiana; assembly: GCA_025379985.1. NCBI lineage: Eukaryota > Metazoa > Chordata > Amphibia > Anura > Hylidae > Phyllomedusa > Phyllomedusa bahiana. Next base: position 117,839 of record JAODAL010002556.1, read on the forward strand.
GTGAAATTTAGTGGGTGGCAGCCCTTTTTGTTTTGGGGAGAGCTGGAGGAGGAGGAGAAAGGCTGCAGAAAAACCCCGGGGGTCGAAAATCCTCCTCCCTCACCCCCTCCCCCTCCATAGTTTTTGAGGGTGAACCCTGCAGGAAAACTGCCATAAGGGATTTACAGGGGGGCCTGTGGGGCAAATTTTTATCCTGTTATTTTTAATTTTCTGGGGGGCCAGTTTAAAAAAGTTCAGAATGAGGATCAAACCTGTGCTGATCCCCCAGGGGCTGGGCAATCCAAACGCAGTTAAAATTTGATCAAACCCCGGGTCAAACCATATATAGCTAAACCACAGGGGCGATTAAAAATTTCTGGGAGCCGTCACTCTGTGGTTCGCGTGATCCCCAGGGGTGCAGCTTGGGTTTTAATTTTCAACGTGTGGGTTAGCAGTTTCTTATTTAAAATTATCTTTTTTAAAAACCCCTTTTGCAAAAATTAATATAAACACACACAAATAAACAAAAATAAAATTAATATATTTTAAATATATATATATATATATTTTTAAAATAATATAAATATATATAATAATAATATATATAATATATATAAAATAAAAAACATTAAAATTTTAAAATAAGGAGGGGTGACAAAAAATAACATAGACTTTCCAAAACCCCAGAGGTTCATTTTTATAAACTCCCAAGGACGTTCCGGGGTCCCCGTTCTCAAAACCAAAAAGTTTCCTTACGATTTCCCCCCGAGGCCTTCCCCAATAAAATTTAAAATTTAAAAAAAGTTTTAAAACCCCAAAAAATAAAAAAAAAAAATTCCCCCCCTTAGGCAAAAAAACACACCCCCCTTAAAGGGCCGGGATTTCGGGCCTTTAAATTTCTCGCCGAAGTGCGCCAAAAATCGGGCCAAAACCCCCCAATTTAGTTACGGTTTAATTTAAAAGTTCTTTATAAAACTAAGGAAAATCCCTTTCTCCCCCCCCGGGGAAACCCCGGGGGGGGAGATAATTGACAAGTGGAAATTTTCTATTGGGGCCCGGCCCAAGTTTCCGGCCCCCCGCTCCCTCCCCCCCTCCGGGGCCCCCCCCCAGTTCAAAACCGGGGTTTTTGGAAGGGCCTTAATTACGTCCCCCCAATTAAACCGGTTGAACTTGGGGCCTTTTTTTCCCTTTTTTAACCCAAAATAAAAAAAAGTTTCACAATTGGAGGGGGCTGCTGGGGCTAAAAAAAACCAATCAAAAAAAAATAAAATTCAATTTTTCCCCCCATTAAAAAACCTTTTTAAGGGAAAAAATAAAACCCAAACTCCAAAATGGTTTTTGATTTTTTTTCATTTTTGGGGGCCTTTAATTTTATTTAAAACCGCAGTAAAATTGGGCGCCCAAAGCAACCAAACAAGCCCCCCAGGACCAGAAATTCCCCCCTTACATTTTCTTGTACTGCTCTAAAAAAAAAAAGAGATGGGGTCTTTGGGGGTTTTTCTATGGCTCGGTTGGTTTTTCTGGGCAAAAATTTTTTTCAAACCCCCGCTTTTTGGGGACTTTTAAAAAAAACAACAGGGGGGGGAAAAAAAACTGTCCCACCTACTGAGGGGGCTTTATAAACCTACTAACCCAACTTTAAAGGGACTCTATATACCTACCAAAAAAGGGCTACATACCTACCTTTAAAAAGGGGTCCTATTTTTTACCTTTCCTACTTTTGGGGGGGGGGGGGTCTATACCCCCTCAGTATCTTATGGGCAGCCTTTTAAGGGGAAAAATGACTCCCCAATCCCTTTCAAAGGCCCCCCGGGCCCCCTGTCACAGAAAAGCCGATTTCTGTGGGGAGGGGTTTTCAAACCCCTGTTTTTCTGTAAAAAGCCCCATTGTTAGGAAGGTTAAAATACATAGACACCCCAACCCCAAATAGGTAGGAAGGGATACAGGTGGGTGGGAAAAAGTTTATACTGGGGGGCCTTGGGCCGGATTGCGTGCACCCCTAGTCACATGTGGAGGCATTTTGGTCAATGTCTGGGAGTATTAATTTTAACCCTAAAGGCCCGTCCATGGGTCCCCACTGCACGGGGTTTCCGCCCGACTGTTTTGCGCCGGCGGAAACCCGGCCCGGGAAAACAATTTTACATGGGAAAAAATCTTCCGTCCAGTTTCCAGGGGGAATTTTTGGGTGTCTGGGGAAGGGGGGGGGGGAGGGTTTTCCCCCTCAATTTGCGGGGAAAAGCCGGCCCCCGCCCCCCCCCGTGGGGCGGCCGCAAAAAACCGACCCAAAAACCGGGCCCGGCAAACCCGGGCCCGGGATTTGTCCTGTGCCGTTTTTGAAGGCCCCCATGTAGTTTAAAATTATTGGGGCCCTTTGGTTTTTGGTTTGAGTTTTTTTTAGTAACAATCATATGAAAGGGTTTTTTTTTTCCATGTATAGGTTTATTGTTTTTGGTAACTGTATGACGTGAATTTTTTAAGGTTTTTATGTTTTTCATACCTAGATCGGTGCCTTTTGAAAAATAATTGTCATTTCTGACCCTCCCTTTCACAATGGGGGGGGGGGGCTGGGTGAGGGGGACGGACAGGGTCTATGTGGAATTAGTGTTTTAAAAAATTGGGTAGGAACTTTCGTTTTTTTTCTATTTTAAAAACATGCTGGGGTTTTCCCAAAGTGGCGTACAGAAAATGCTGTATGAACCCAGCCCGTGCAAAATGTAACAGAGGGCCCGGGCCCCGGATGTTTTAGGACCTAGCAACGCCCCTGATTACAAGTAATAGGTTATTAACTTATTATTTGTACCACACACAGCTTGTACATGATATACCTATTACAGGTATCCCCCCCAAAAAAAATTTAAAAAAATCCTTACATAAGCTTACATATGTGTGATGTCTCTGAGTACTACTATTACATTTTACATACATGCAAAGGTACCACCCGCAGTCATTACATAGATGTAAACTTATACAAGGAAGGGGGGGTTCTTTGGAGTACCACTCACAGCCTCCTTTACATAAGGTTAAATCTATGTAATGACTACAGGTGGTACCTTTGCATTTATGTGAGATGTAAAAGTACTACTCAGAGGCATCACACATTTGTAACCTTATGTAAGTTTTTTTTTTTTGTTTTTTTTTGGGGGGGATACATGTAATAGGCATATCATATACCAGCTGTTTGTGGTACAAATGTATGTGAGATGTGAAGGCAGGGCCCGGACGATGGGTAGGCGAAGAGAGGCGACCACCTAAGGCGCAGCTTCATCCCAAGCAGCAAAGGCGGGTGCAAGGTGGCATGGAGTGGGCTGAATTTTCCATTTAGGGGGAGCTTGGTGCCTTATTTGCCTAGGGCACCTGAATACCTTGTCCCAGTCCTGTGTGAAGGTACCACTCTAAGACGTCACATATATGTAACCCATTACACTCACCGGCCACTTTATTAGGTACACCTGTCCAACTGCTCGTTAACACTTAATTTCTAATCAGCCAATCACATGGCGGCAACTCAGTGCATTTAGGCATGTAGACATGGTCAAGACAATCTCCTGCAGTTCAAACCGGAGCATCAGTATGGGGAAGAAAGGTGATTTGAGTGCCTTTGACCGTGGCATGGTTGTTGGTGCCAGAAGGGCTGGTCTGAGGAGTGCAGAAACTGCTGATCTCCTGGGATGTTCACGCACAACCATCTCTAGGGTTTACAGAGAATGATCCGAAAAAGAAAAAACATCCAGTGAGCGGGCAGTCCTGTGGGCGGAAATCCCTTGTTGATGCCAGAGGTCAAAGGAGAATGGGCAGACTGGTTCGAGCTGATAGAAAGGCAACAGTGACTCAAATAGCCACCCGTTACAACCAAAGTAGGCAGAAAAGCATCTCTGAACGCACATTTACGGCGAACTTTGAGGCAGATGGCCTTACAGCAGCAGAAGACCACACCGGGTGCCACTCCTTTCAGCTAAGAACAGGAAACTGAGGCTCCAATTTGCCCAAGCTCATCGAAATTGGACAGTAGAAGATTGGAAAAACGTTGCTGGTCTGATGAGTCTCGATTTCTGCTGCGACATTCGGATGGTAGGGTCAGAATTTGGCGTCAACAACATGAAAAGCATGGATCCATCCTGCCTTGTATCAACGGTTCAGGCTGGTGTGGTGGTGGTCATGGTGTGGGGAATATTTTCTTGGCACTCTTTGGGCCTCTTGGTACCAATTGAGCATCGTTGCAACACCTTGTGGAATCTATGCCACGAAGAATTGAGGTAGTTCTGACGGCAAAAGGGGGTCCAACCCGTTACTAGCATGGTGTACCTAATAAAGTGGCCGGTGAGTGTATATGTACCACTCACAGCCCCTCTTATAGACCTCTACTTGTTGTGCATGGGTTTTCTTAGAGAGCAGAAAGGAGAATTTTTTTAGTCCGTCCTGAGGGCTTTTTGAGCTTGGAATGGCCCTGGCCGCCAATGTGTGATGTGTCTGTATAGTTCTGATTTTAATTATGCCTCTAAGAGCATTGACTTTCTAATGATAGATACAGATCCTTTATTGCAGTGTTCCCCAACTCCAGTCAAATATCACAATGCCGCCGATAACTTTTCAATTATTTCATAAGCATTTTATGCAATTCTTCTTTAATAGCCGATCATATAATGAGGTCACGCTTGAGAAAGGGGGCGTGCCTTCCCCTGAAATGTCGCATCACAGGTATGAGACGTCACAGTCAGCTGTAGGCCGCATCACAGCACAGGACCCAGCCCACATGAATGCACGGATGCACGTGAAGTCGGCGTCTATGCCGGGAGCTGGATGATCTCTAAGGACTGGATTACAGGTTCTTTCTCTTTTTTAAAATTCTGCGATAATATATCACTTTTTGTATTGACCTCATTATATGATCGTCTATTAAAGAAAGATTGCATAAAATGCTTATGAAATAATTGAAAAGTTATCGGCGGCATTGTGATATTTGGCTATGTAGTGTTTAGCAGGTGGGGTCCTGCTCATGCCCTAACAGCCTGTAACCAAAACGTGCCAAACAAATTGTATTTGAGACCTTCAACTCCAGTCCTCAAGGTCCACCACCAGCTCATGTTTTCAGGATCTCCCACAGAATGCACTGACGATATTTATATCACCTGTACAATGCTAAGGAAAGCCAGAAAACATGACCTGTTGGTGGGGCATGAGGACTGGAGTTGGGGACCCCTGATCTATTGTTAATTCACAGATCCACAGAACTGTTGCATGAGTACCTATGAGTAGGAATACAATGATCTATGACTTCCTTATAAGTAGCTCATTTAAAAGTGAATAACAAGCCCTAAATAATCCCCTGTATAGAGCAGCTCTGCAGCATGAATCGCTGCTCTCTTATTAATTATTAAACGTAGCAATGTTAACACAATTAACCATTTAATCAATCAGGATAATGTTTAAATTTGGCTGTATACAATTACACTGCATTCATTTAAGCCTTAATGTAAATGTTGTGTTAATGCCATGTACTGTGTTCACTTTTAACTAATGTGCCAATTTGTCACCTAGAAATTTACATATGTAACGCATATATTAGAAGGGGTCGTTTCACATGGAATTCGTTTTCAGATTGTCACAGTCTACAGTTAAAGTGATTACATCCAGGACTAATTTATTACATTTACTAGTAATTTTTGCCCGCTTTTATCTTTCTACATATGTCTTAGTAGTTTGGAACTCTTGTGCATAGAACAGTTTGTAGTAAGGATTCACAACATATTCTGGTCCAGGGGCCACATTGCACCTCTACCAGGGGCCGCAGTAAATCTTAAAGGCATCTTCCCCTGATACCTTTATGACACAGCAATTATAGAAATCCATAATTGCTCAGAGGTCTTGGTTCCACTTTAAGGACTGACAGAAAATAGAACGGGGGGGTCCCCTGCTCAGTGCTCCAGAAAGAGGATATGAGGCGCCTATTTTTTATGTAGTTTTGGGGATGACAGAAATGGTGGTTTCACAAATAGAGAGAACAGCCCAGATATATGGCCTCCTCTTCAACTCATCTCCTCCTCTTTAGAGTCTTGAACCTATGAGACATTTTTATGTTACATCTTGTTGATTTGCTGTGATTTTGTCAGACATGAAGTCCAGAGATAATACAAAATAGTTTTTACTGGATTTCTTATATAGGGTGCTTAAAATACCACATACAGCCCTATAGTGCCAGCCATAAGGTGCCCACCATAACAGTGCCAGCCACACAGTGCCCACTATGATAGTATCTTCTATACAGTGCCAACCATATAAGTGCCAACCATACAATGCCCATTGTAACAGTGCCAGCCATACAGTGCCCACCATAACAGTATAAGTCATACAGCGACCAACCTACAGTGCCCATCATACCAGTTACAGCCATATAGTTCCCACCATAACAGTGCCAGTCACACAGTGCCCACTATGATAGTATCTTCTATACAGTGCCAACCATATAAGTGCCAGCCATACAATGCCCATCATAACAGTGCCAGCCATACAGTTCCCACCATAACAATAATATACTATCTATAAAAATAATATACTATCTAAAGTATGAGAACAGAGACATAGCATGATGGTGTCCTGATGGTTTGGGGCCACATCTGACCCCTGGGCTGCATGTTGTGCCACCCTGGTTTATAGCTAAAAAACTAGATACAGTTGAAACCAGAAGTTTACATAAACTTTATAAAGAGACACATTTGCATGTTTTTCTCACTATCTGACATAAAATCAGAATAAACCTTCCTCGTTTTAGGTCAATTAAGAACCAAAATTATTTGTATTCTGCTCAGGAAGGAGATGGGTTCTGTGTCTCAGAAGTGAACATGCTTTGGTCCAACATGTGCATATCAACCCAAGAACAAAAGTAAGAGGCCTTGTGAAGATGCTGGCGGAAGCTGGTAAGATTGTGTCATTATCCACAATGAAGCAAGTATTGTATCAACATAGGCTGAAAGGCCACTCTTCCAGGAAGAAGCCATTGCTCCAAAAGAAACATATAAAAGCCAGAGTAATGTTTGCATATGCACACAGGAACAAAGACCTACATGTTTGGAGACATGTCCTGTGGTCTGACAAAATTAAAATTGAACTGTTTGTCTATAATGACCATCATTACGTTTGGAGGAAAAAGGGAGAAGCTTGGAAGCCTAAGCACACCATCCCAACTGTGAAACATGCAAGTGACAACAGCATGTTGTGGGGTTGTTTGGTTGCAGGAGGGACTGGTGCACTTCACAAAATAGATGGCATCATGAAGAAAGAAGATTATGTGACAATACTGAAGCAACATCTCAAGACATCAACCAGTAAGTTACATCTTGGGCGGAAATGGGTCTTCCAAATGGACAATGACCCGCAGCTACTGCCAAACTGGTTACAAAGTGGCTTAAGGAGAACCAAGTCAATGTTTTGGAGTGGCCATCACACAGCTCTGATCTCAATCCTATTGAAAATTTATGGGCAAAGATGAAAAGGCCAGTGCGAGCAAGGCGACCTCCAAACATTGCTCAGTTACACCAGTTCTGTCAGGAGGAAGGGACCTACTAACTATTGTGAGAAGTTTGTGAAAGGATCCAAAACGTTTGACCCAAGTCCTACAGTTTAAGGACAATGCTACCAAATACTAATGAAATGTATGGAAACTTTTGGCTTTGCAGAAAGTAATAAAAATGCCTTAAACAATTCTCACTCTTCTGGCATTTGGCAAATCTAAATAATTTTGGTTCCTGACCAAAAACAAGTAACCTTTATCCTGATTTCATGTCAGATAGTGAGAAATAAATGCAGATGGGGCTTTTTATATAGTGGATGGAAACTTCTGGTTTCAACTGTACATGTATAAATTATATACACCAATTCAATGTATTTTTCCAGCCTAAAATAAAACCCCATCTCCCAGTATACGATGTGACTCCATATATCCAGCAAGCTCTTAACATAAACCCCCGGAAGCTGACATTATTTTATGCGACAAGTGATTTAGGAATGAAGTTTGGCCTCCATGAACCACTGGCTTTTCACTCTAAACAGGCAAACTACCAACAGAAAGATTTATAGATGGTAAATAAGCATTATCCCATCCGGATGAAATGCTCAACAATGTTGCTGACACTTTTATATGCAATATCTCACCGGCGTCTTGACCTAATTTCCACCTGTCAATCACCGCGCCTCGTTTGCCATCCATATAATCAACGCAGATCAATCCAGCCGATTATACACACCGTGGCTTATTGGCAGGAGCTAAATGAGCACTTTAATGGGAACATTCCTGAGACTGGGGTGTATGATCGATACGTAGCCTGCCAGCATAAAATATGGTAAATGATGTATACAGAAGGGTTTGGAGTGGTATCCTAGGGGCAATTAGCTATTTATTGCCTTGTGTTTGGAGATGTTGATTATACTATAAAGGAAGGGTGATGCTCTGCTACAAGCTGGTGACAGGATGGAAATGCTCCATGTCGATGCTCTTGCCTCTAAGCGCTGCAATAAATCTGAATAGGCCTACATTACATTACGAGAAACCAGCAATCACTCTGATCTACACATCACTTGTCTAATAGTGATACAGACAACCTTTTATGCCTGGGTCAATATTCTCGCATCAATGGAAAGAAGCACAATAAATCAATGAGAGTCCTAAACATTTATATGACTTGTTAAAGGACAATTAGGTTTTCTCTTCTCACTGGTTCATTATGGTTGTTTTCACACAATTATGGCAGTGACTGAAGAGCACTTAGTGTGTTACGGATCTTTACAGGCAGCTTTTTACTGTATTCTTCCTCTTATTACTCACTGTATATATTGATTACAAGAACACTGCATCTGCAGAACTTTGCTATATGTCCTATTAGGGACATGTAAGCTAATGGCAGTTTTCCTCTTTTACTTCCCTTCCTCTTGTTAGTTACAGGTGATGGGTTGAATGAAGAGGGTAATTTTAATGTATTTTTGTGACTTCTTTGGTTAGGAGCTCGACTTGTCTTTTAAGGTTTATTATGTTTAAAATTGCAATATGCGATAACCAGTATCTATGTATAAAAAGAAGACCGGTCACGGACAGAGCCGTCTTTACAGCATTATGGGCCCTCGGGCATAACACTGCAGTGGGCCCTGCCCAAATACATAACATTACACTAGGCCATGCTTCTAGCCACCTCCAAGCACACTCATATTATCACGCCACTTACTGTATAACTGGACACTGGCAACCTTCAACCTACAAGACTTCTTTGCAGGGCAGGGAGCCTTTGGCTCCCTTCTCCACCATGGTTTTTAACTGTTTGCACATCCTAAAACACACAAACAGTTAAATGAGCAAAGCCAACCATGGGATCCAGAGTATGTTTTTTGTATTCCTGGGACATACATACACTACCTGTGGCCCCCATAATTGTGGGGCCCCCGGGCAACTGCCTAGTGTGCCCAATGGAAAAGATGGCCCTGGTCACGGATCTTACATGCTTGAGAAAGGGGGAGGACCGGAAACGTCGCATGAGCAGCATTGCACACACCTCTGATCAGCCATCTTCGCAGCAGGATGAACTAGACCTGACAAGCTGTGCGAGCTGCAGGGGAAAGCGTTTGGACTTGGAGCGCTTTACTGGACTGACTACTCCATTATTGGAGAGCAACATAACAGCAAGTGTTTACTCATGCTTTGAGAAACCTTTTAAAAAATGCTATAAATTTATCACGGTACAAATGATCATTTTAGATTTTTGATGCAACTAAAGAAGAATTCTTTTATTGACATATGCCCTATGATTGTTTAATTGGAAGTACTCTTCTATATAGCTATTGTATATGGGGCTTAGAGGAAAGTGCCCATGTTTATACTCCTTTTTATGCAGTTTATGTAATTTTTACTATAGGTCATTATAAATTTTGCTATAGTTACAGGTGATAAACATGTCCCCCAATAAGAGTTAGAGGGGTTTTGCCACAAAGTAAAATTGACGTGCGAAGCTTGCAAATTAAATAACAAATATTTTATTCATTCATTATTATTAAAAATTCTGGACCCTTTTTGTTTTAGCTCCCTTAGTGATCCATTGTTTACAGCTTGTCTCCAGGGGATGCGACCAGGGTGAGAGCTCCTCAGTCCTGGTCGCACATGCTCAGACATCACCTCTCCCCTCAGGCAACTACTGAGTGTTCAAACCCAGGGTGCTGTCATTCTACTCCCGTCCTCTGTACTCCTTAGTAATTAGTCAATCAGGTTTGTGCATTGATAAAGAAAAAAAAAAACAACACAGGTTTAGTTCCTGCAGGGATTTGAACCTAGGACCATTGTGCCTGGAGGCAAAAACATTACCTCTCAGCTACTCACAATGCTTTACATAAACAGACCTTTCTTTGACTACAGACAGGAAAGGCCTGGTGATGTCATCCTGCTGCGTCACATGATATGCAATTCAAACAAATCACACACGCCCCCTTCTGAGCACACAGAGCTGAAGAGCTGGATGCAGGAGGTATGAAATGAGATCGTGGCAGGATTGACAGGAGACTTCTCAAACGCGGCCGGCAAGGCCGCGGCCCAAAGTGTATAGCAACGCGGTTTCCCATAGGAAACCATGTAATGAACTGGGGGCGTTAGGAGCGCGATTTGGTCAAGATTTTGGCCGCCCGGCAAACCCGCCAAAAACCGTTTGTTAAACAGGCTTTAGGCTCAGAGCTGGTATCTTGGGGCTCAGAACCAAGGTTTTTTGATGTTGTTAAAACCCCCGATGGCGTCCGCTTTTCTGGCTGGCAAACCACCTCTGCCAAGTGCTGGCTTCATCGTTCTGGGGGAGAGAAGAGCCAGACCTTGTTATCCCTCCCCTTCACGTTTTAAACTCCCAGGGGTCCACATTAAAAAAATATTTTGGGGGGTGGAATTAGGCCCCAAAGGGGTGTGCCCGGTGTTAAAAATCCAAGATGGTGCCTGCTTTCTTTGCTGCCCCCAAAGCCCTCCAAGTGCTCGTTGCTATTTGGGGAAGTGAAAAATCGGGGACCTTGTCCATCCCTGCTCGCTGTGACTAAGCTCTTATGGTCCATAGAAAAAGATAATGTAGTGGCCAGGATTTAGTGATCATATTTAGTAAAGAACATTTGACATTTACAAGGTTTTTAGAAAAATAAATAGAAAGTTAAAACCCCTATATTTGGGGAAAATCAGCCCCCAAAATCCCCCTTCCGAGTACAATAAAATTACTTCCTAGTTGTGCTAAGGACTTCCATAGAGGCGAACAAAGAGAGATACACATGCGCCTCCAGCTTTCTGTTCCTTGCCAGCACAGACTAGGTCAAAACTGGAAATGCGAGCCAAGGGAAAAAAACCCTGAAATTTCCCATAGGGAAAGCATTATCAGTACAGAAATGTTGCCAAAATACATACATACAAAGGTCTTGAAAGCAGTGATGACCCACTGGCCCTACAAGGATGCATCACACAAAAATTTCAAATATGGTAGATTCTGTTAGAATTTACCAGTTTTGATAGTATTCCCATTGGTTTTCTTTTTTTTTGTTTTTTTTTTTTTTTTTTTTTTTTTTTTTGGTTTTCGGTTGGGGCACCCAATTGAATTAAACGTCAAAAAACCCAAAATTTTCCCAAAAAGAAATTGGGGAAGAATGTACATTTTCCCAATTTTTTGGAAAACCACGGGGTTTGTTTTTCCAAACCTCAGAAAATCCGCAATGTTTTAGTTATAGTTTTAATTTTTTTGGGTCGATGGGGAGTTAGTTTTTAACGTTTTTCAACTCTAAAACCCCCAAAAATGCTATGAACCCTTGTGTAATTGGACCTTTATATTCTAATGGAAAAGGGTCCAACAATTTTGGGGGAAATTTTTTAAACCACGGAACTTTAATGGTGGTTAAAAACCCGTTCAATTTAGGGGCCCTTAAAAAATAGCAATTACGTACTAGGCACATGATAAGCCCAAAACCCACTACTTTTTTGCTCAAACATTTTTTCTAGTGATCTGAACGGAGTGTATCCCTTTGAGGTATGTTCACACGGAGCGTTGGGTGGGTGGACATAGGTTTTGTTGGTTGGACCATTGTCCCCTTTAAGGGACCCCAAACCGCACTGTGGTGTTTTTAATGAAAAAACACATAAGCGAGTCATCCCCGTGTGTGTTCCATTGGTTTTCAGATCTGTCTTACAGACCCGTTCCCCAAGAATTGACATGAAATTCTTGGTCGGAAAGCGAAGCAGGACCCCTAAAATAAAACTTAGGGTGCAACCCCTCTGCTCCAACCCCAGCTGATGTTGGTACAAAACGCAATGTTTTTGGGGGGGATTTTCGGATCCAACAGGATAAAAAATTTTTGGATCTAAAAAATGCTGTGTGAACAAGCCCATACTGATCTTAATGTGGATACAATAAAGTATATATTGATTTTTAAGAAGCCAGAGTGGAAATAATTATGTGTTTTTTTGAGAATCCCTTAGTTTTACCCAAAATTTTTTCCTTCTATTTAACTAACTAAATCATTAGTAGACACCCAAATGTTCAAGTAGACGGAGAAACCAAAGTGACCACAGAAAGAGCATACAGACTCTATAAAGTTTGAACCAATGGTCTAAATGCTAGTGGTGTAATTACAATCACTTTTCCAGCTATGGATTTAATTGCAGGGAATGCTGAAGCTTCAATTGCACTAATTCCCAATTGCACAGACAGAAGAGCAGTACTATAAATTATGCATGATAGCTGGGGGTGCCCTATTGTCAGAAAAAAACATATGTGAAAAAAGTTTGCCCTTTTTTGCATTTAAGACATTTATTCACTCATGGGGCATTGAATTAAAGTGAAAAGAGTTTTTGGGTCCCCCACTGGCTGGTGTGGTGGCCCCCACTTGCTCGTCATTTTCCAAGACGGTTCTCCCTAATGCCTTGTTTTGTAGGGGGAAAAAAGCCTTTTTTTGATGTTTGCCGTAAATAGAGTCTGTGGAAAGATTTATAAAATGAATGTACATGGAACCACCTGCTGCTCAAAATGTATAGCAACATACACACACCTCAGATGAGCCTAGTGGTGATGGAACACAGTTTAATCCTATTCCCCCCATCTGTCATAGGGAGACCCCCGAAAAGGGAGAGTTTTTGAGCTCCTGAACAGGGGGGTAAATCCCTGAAAGGGGTGGGTTTTGTCCCAATTGGTAAAACCACCGGCAGGATGTTTACTGTTGGGGGGCCAGCTGGTATTTTATATGTACTTTATTTGTACTGAATTTTAAAAGTAGGGTAACCTTTTAAAATTTGGGGTGGATTATGGGTTTGTCCACTGGTTTTTTTGGATTTCTTTTTTGGACAAGATTTTAAAGGAAAAACGGCATAAAAGCTAAAAAGAAGAGGGTTTTTGGATGGGTTTTCTCCCAATTTAAAAATTATCCAGGGAAAAAAAACATGCCAAAACCCCCAAAAACAGTCAAAAGTCTGCGCCCTTCTAAACAATATTGGGATATGGTCAAAGGGGCCGAACAAATGTCACAAGTTGTTTTGCCAAAGCCTGTTTTGAAAGCTAGAACACTTAAATATATGAGCACTTTTTTTGTTTGGTGTGGGTTCTTGAAAAAAGGGTGGTTTGCTAGGGAAAAAGCTAAATGAGATGCCCCCTGACATCATTGGGGCAGAGGACCCTTGTAACTTGGCTCGAACGAAAGTATTGATGTCTGTTCCAGCGGGGGAGTGCCTTTTAGGAGATAAAAGTCCGTAAAGCTAAAGGAAGTCTTCCCCTTATCAGTTTTCCTCCCAACTGTTCCCCAAAAGATGTGAAAAGGGGGGTGGCTTTTTGCAAAAGGGGGAGTCTTGTGAAAACAGGGCCAAATTTGGCGTCATACCTAAAAGTGGAAAAGCTGCAATTCAAAATCTCCCTGAAGGCCCCTTTCAAAAGTTGGCAAGTATGGCTTAATCACTCCGACCCTCTGATCATTGCAGATAGGAAAGCTGTTACTATTGGCTGTTGTGCAGTGAATACAGGGTCATCAGGCTGAGATCTGGCTGTGGGAAGAGCAATCGAGCATGTGTGTCCACCGTTGGTCATCAGGGGATGGAAATTATATACTTTTGAACCCCAGATGGTGTATAATGGAAAAATGCCCGGGGACGCCCCCCTGCGACCTCTTTGGGTCGGGGGGACACCCGTGCTGGGGTCCCAGGGACCCCGCCCGCAGGGGGTTTCGGGTCCGTTTTGCCCAAATCCCCGCCGGCGCAACTTACCCCCGCGCTCCTGCCAGTCAGTCCCGGTCTCCGGCGCTGGCTCCCCCCGGGGGCGCGGGCCCCGGCTGTTTGTTTTAAAGGGGGGCAGTGCGGGTAATTGGGTTTGCGGGCACGCTTATTTGGGTCTGGCCCTTCCCTGCCGGCCCCGCGGACCCTTGGGGGGTTTTCCCTTGGAGAAGCGTTCCTAGCCAGTCTTGTTACCGTGTATGTCCCCCTTGCCTACGTTTTTCGCCCACAAATTTGCGCCGCCCCTGACCTTGCCTACCCCCGTTTTAGTCCAGAGCCCCCTTCCCTGAACTTCGCCTGTCCCGATTTACGAGCTTCCCGAACAAAATTGTAAAAGTTACCCTTGGCCGCCCCCCGCGGGCAACCCCCCAGTGGAAAGCCTGGTACTCCCGCCCGCAAGCCCATCCGCTTTGCGGGGCTGGTGAATACCGGGCACTTAGATTCCGTTCCCTGGGGTGGGGGTTTTCCCCCATCGCCTCGGTGGTCCGCGGACCCAAACTCCCCGTCCTTACAGTAGGATCGGCCAGGGTCCCCCAAGGTGTCCTTTGCCAAAAGTCGCCAGTATACCATTTGTGGCCCAAACAGCCCAAACAATCGGCAGAGCCAACGCTCGAGCAACTCTCCTCTTGGTGCGGGGTTCATCGACTCAGCCGCAGTGGCTGGGGTTTGGTTCTCCCGGGCGTTGCCCCAGTGGGGCCCCAAGCCCCGGGTTTTATCCATGCCGACTAATTTTGATGGGAAAATCTCGGGGTTCATCCCCCATGCCCCGCATGTGGAACCATGGCAGGTCAGTTTCCGGGTCAGAAAGATCCAAGGTGGCCTTCGGGGTCAGTCCCCTTTCCCCGGGGTAAAGCCCTGGCCTGGGCAACCCCTTTGGGGGGCCCCGGGTGACCCAATCCGGCCGACTAGCGACATTTCTACTAGATTCCGGAGTGTTTCGAGGAACCTCGTGCGTGCTTGCCCAAAAATCCCCCTGTTGAACCCCGCAGAAGGGGAACTCCTCCCTGGGGACTACGCCGTGCAATTCCGCACACTAGCATCGGAGCTACTGGAACGATGCAGCATTATGCGCCACGTTTTAAAAAAGGCCTTCCGCCCCCAAACAAGGATGGCTCGCCGCCCAGACCTTCGTTTTTTCTTTAAGCGAGTAATCCACCTGCTAACCGGATTTACATCCGATTCCAAAAGGGTGAGGGCTCCGCCAAGAGAAGAACCAGCCCCTCACCCCGTTCCCCCCTCTTTTCACGGTGTTTTACGGCCTCCCCGCCCCCTTCCCAGCCCGCGTGGGGAGGCCATGCAAGTGGATAGACCCACGTCTCCCCAAAAAATTAACCCCGGCGTAAAAGAGAAACCTATGTCTCCATGCGGGGCGATCATCTCCTCCTTTTTGTCCTTGCTTTGCCCAGGTCCCGGGGGAAACGGGCACACCCAGGCTAGTGGGGAAGCAACCCCCAGCGTGTGCATCTCTTCCCCGCCTGAACATTTCGGTCCTGAACGGCACTGAAGCCCACCACTTTAAGTTTTCCCGCACTTGACTCCGGTTCTGCTGGAAAACTCCTGGACGCTGCCCCGGTTCTAAATGCCTTCCGTGGTTCCTCTGGGGAATTCCTTGTCCATTTTCCCCCGTCGGGAGAGGATCCCTCCCTGGGCCCAGTCCGTTTTTCCTATGGGGCCTTTGTCCCTCCAAGTAAGGATTCACAAAGAGAGACTTTCGTTCATTGTTACCCCGGTCTTTTCGCCCTCCTATTGGGTCTTCCATGGCGCAGGCATGCCGGGCTTTTACTGGCAGCGGGGGGTCTTTTCGATGGGCTCAGATTTTGGTTCGCTTTTTGGGGACACCCGCCAGGTCCGCCCTTCCCCTACCAGCTAACCCTCTAGCGGGTCTTCCGCTCCCTTCCGGATATTGATGTCTTCTCGAGAAAAGGGAGGACCCTGCGCCCCAAAGTCCCCATGGGTTGTCCCATTTGACCTATTGCCGGGGAAAGCCCCCCTTTGGGGGGTCTACCCCTTAACCGTTCCCGAGAAAAAGCCAGTCCAAGTACATTCGTGAGAACTCCCGAAGGGGTTTATTCGGAAGTCCCCTCTCCGGGGGCAGGGTTTTCTTCGTGGAAAAAAAGGAAGGACCTTGCGACCCGCATTGATTACCGGGGGTTTTAATAAGATCCCGGGGGAAAGGTACCCTACCGTTGATCACGGAGTTATTTGATTCTGGGGCGCAAGGATTTTCTCCAAAATGGGTTAAGGGGGGGTACAATTTGGTCCGAATCCAAAGGGGGATGAAAGGAAGACGGGCCCAACACCAGGGACGGCCATTCCCATACTGGGAATCCCTTGGACTGTGTAATGGGCGCCCCCGGGGTTTTTCCGGAGCCGTGAATGACTTTTTGGGATTTTCTCACACCCCGTGTGGTCTATTGGGATATTTTGGGTTCTCGCTGACCCCGAGACCCACCCTTGTATGTCCTAGGGGTTGAAGCGGCTCCGAGATAATCCCTGTATGCCCAAACTGGAGAATGCCTTTCCCCCAAACCAGCCTTCCGTTTTTTGGGGGACATTATTTTGATGAGGGGCCTCAGATGGATCCCGCAAAACGTCGCCTGTTCGTGGCACCCAGTCGGGTTTGCGTGCCCTACGCGTTTCTTGGGGTTCTGTAATATTATCGCCAATTTATTCCCCACTTTTCTACGCGTGGTCCGATAGTGGCTCTCCTAAGAAAACGCTAACCAGCGTGGCCCCCGAAATGGGGGCATTTTGCAAAGCTCAAGTTGCCTTTACCACAGCATCTGTCCCCCTCGCGCCCGGACCCGCGAAACCTTCACCTTGGAATGGATGCCCCGCTGTGGGGGTCGGAGCCACCTTGCAAAAAGGGGGCCCCCGGGAAAAAACCTCGTGTGTTCTTTTCCAAAGGTTCTCCCGGCCCCAAAGGAATAAAGTAGGCGACCGTGGTTCTGGCCCTCAAGAGGCTTTGGGGAAAAAGGCGTACCCATTGGAGGGGCTCGCCATCCCATCTGCATCTATTCAGACCCCAAAAACCTTCAAAACCTCCAGAGGTCGCGACTTAACCCACCCAGGTAGGGGGTCGCTCTTCTTCTCCGGTTCGACACCAGATTCACTTCCGGCCCGGAGAAGAAATCAGGCGGACGCCCCTTTCCGGCTTCTGCTGGTGGGGTGAGGAGACCATCCGGGCATTAATTCCCCCCGAAGCCTTATCTCGGCTACCAGTTGACCTCCGGAAGGTCCTCCCGGGAGGACTACGTACGCCCTGCTTCCCCAGGATCCCGAAATGGGGCATTGCTCTTTGGTGGCGGGTTTTCCGGGGCTCGAAAAACGTTCCTTTTGATTCCCTTTATTGGTGGCAAGGTCGTCAAGGTGTCAAGGATTTTTTAGGCCTGTAACTCCTTGCCCCAACAAGAGCCCCCGTACAAGCCGGAGGTCTACTAACCCCACTACCCATTCCCACGCAACCTTTGGGCCAACATTGCGATGGACTTTATAACCCTCTCCCCCCTTGGCTGGGGGAACACCGTTTTGGGTGCTATGATGGTTTCCAAGGGGGCGTTTTTTCCCTTGCCGGGGCCTGCCACGGCCCCCGCCGGGGGACTATTTTTTCCCGCATTTTTTCCGTCTGCATGGGCCCCGCAGCCCAAAACGTTCCCCATCGGGGGGGCCAGTTTGTTTCCAAGTTCTGGCGTGCCCTGTTTCCAATCCCGTGAAGCTCGACTTTTCGTTGCTTACCCCCTCAACAATGGCCAGGTGGAAGAGTAAAAAAGGTCTTGGGGGTTTATCTACGCCCCCTTTTTCAGCACGCCAGACGATTTGGCCAAATTTTTCCTGGGGGGAGTTCTCGTAAATCCCGAGACTCAGATCCGCAGGGGTCTTCCCCTTTTAAATTTTTACGGTCGCACCCCCCCCCCACCTCCCTCTGGTTCCATCCAGGGTTCCCGCGGCGGAGCATGGTTCAGGAATAAAGACCATTGGTCCCCGACCCCCAACTTTCCCGCTCCCCGGGTTCGGCGCACGAAACCAAGCCCACAAAGGAAAAAGTCCCCCCTCCTGTCTTTCCCCAGTGACAAGGTGTGGCTGCGGCCAGATATGTCCGTCTTAAAATGCCCCCCTACAAAATTTGGGGCCCCCGCTTCCCGGGGCCCCTTTGGGGGTTTTACTGCATTAAAAACCCGGTTTTTTACAACTCCCGGGTCCTCCACCTTTTAAATTCCAATCTTTCCCACGTCTCTTACTAAAAACCCTGGTCCTTTAACCCTTTTTTTTGAAGTTTACCCCCTCCACCCTATTGCTTCCAATGTCTTTGAAATAAGGAATCCTGGTATGAGGGGTCTGCGTTTGAGGTCTTGGGGGCCCGGGGGGGAATATCCTGAACCGTAATTCATCCGAGATTTTTTCGATCAGTAAAGGAGGGGGGCCAGGGGTGGGGGCCCAAGGGGGGGGGGGGGATGCCCCGGGCCCCTGGACCCCTGTCTCGGGGCGCAGGCGCGTCGTGCGCGGTCCCGCGGAGCTTCCCCTCCCCACGCGGGTTCGGGGTCCGCTCTTGTCCCAGTTCCCCCCCCCACGGCGTCAGAAATTCCTAGCCCAGTCTTTTTCTTCGTGTAGTACCCCCCTTTCTACGTTTATGACCCCCGAATTTGCCCGCCTGCCCTGCCTTCGCCTTCCACGTTTTGTCCCGAGCCCCCCTGTCCCGAAACCCTTCTGCCTGTCCTCGATTACGGCTTGCCTACGAATTGTATTCGTTACCCTTGGCGCCACCCCAGGCAACCCCCCCCCAGTGGAAACGACCGGTAGACTCCCCCCCGCGCAAGTCCCTCCCGCTTTGTGGCGGGGTTTTTGGGGAATACCGGGACCCACTTAATTTCGTTCCCCGGTGTGGGCTTCCACCCTCGCCTGCGGTGGTCCAGGGATCCCCCTACCATCCGTTTCAGCATAAATGTAACTTTTTACTCGTCATTTTTAAATCCAGCGTCAGAGGAAAACTTTTACAAAAATATACCATAATTGAAACCCCTTTATGTGTTTTATCAGATAAGTAGTGGGAGTTTTTTTGCCCTCACTTAGAATAATACAACAATCACACAAATTCCAAATACCTTATTTAAGGTTTGCACATTTTGTAGATTATTTTCTTGCAAATGTTTGTCGCCCATGATGGGATGTAATGAATTCACTAAGACAAAGGGTTTTTGCACGGCAGTGTGGCTCCCCGGGTTGTTCCAAAGGGAATTTACTGGAATCAGACCATTCTGCTGACAAGTCTGTGGTTTGATACTTGTTCTTATTGCCACGCCAATGCCTCAGATTTAAGGGAAGAACAAGATAAACCTCTGTGATTTTTGCAAAAATCAGGAAAAAATTTTAATCTTGCTTTACCCGAACTCAACTTTTAAACGTAACCCGGGTGTGAAACTGTCCCAGGGTTTTCGCGCAGTGACAATGTTTTTTGATCTTATTTTTATTATACGATTTATCCTTCTTGTTCTCAGTGCTTTATACTTTGTTGTTCCCCCTTTGATTCCAATAACAAAAACCCAAAAACAAAAAGTGGCTTGTTTCCATGTAAAGTTCAGTAATATACATGTTTTATTACTACAGCCAAAAATTACTGTAAAGGTGCAAAATTAAAACAGGGGCCGTTCGGACCCCCTATTCAGGGGTCCCCAACTACAATCCCCAAAACCCACAAACAGGGCATTTTTCTGGTTCCTTACATTTTCAGCGTGTAATAATTATTGTAGGCATTTTGGGGTTCCCGAAAACTGCCCCGTTGGTGGGCTTTGAGGACCGGAGTTGGGGAGCCCTGCCCTATCTGATGCGAAGATTAAAAAGGGGCTACAATGAACAACATTTGCTTAGGAGGACCCGGATTGGTAATGCTTTATTTCTCCAGTTGAGGTGCTGCAGGGGACTTGAACATTTAAAAATAAATGGGGTTTTGGGGGTTTTTAACATGCAACCCAGTGAGCCCTGAGGAAAGTATCTTCTCATCTCATATTTAACAAATTGCCCGTTTTAAAACAGGCCTCTTATTCATATTTTTCTGTTCAATATTTTATCAATTCCAAATATACCTTTTTTGGTACATAACAAATGTAGTAGAAAATAACCGCCTTTCTTTTGGTCCATCTGTAAAAAGGTTTATCTTCCTTTTAATGATATAGATGTAGAGCTTCAGGGGCATTGTTGCTGCTCTTGGGGCGGGAGTTTCGAAAGCTCTTTTTTCTCAAGCGGGGGGGTTGCCCTTTTTTGCCATTTGTCTCCAAGGGGATTTTCTAAACCACCAACGGTACAAAACTTTCTAATAAACCTATTTTTTTTTCAAATTTCCAATGAAAAAAAAGCATTGTCCCCAAAAAAAATGATGAGTCCCCTTTACACCTTTATATTTTACATTGAGTTTACAAATGCTTCAAAAATGAAAAATTTTAAGGCATTCAAAAAGGCTCATGGGAAAGAGCTAGGGTTTTTTTCACACCCCTATTGGACAAGGGTTTTCAAGTCAATCTGATCACTAATGTAAAGAATAAATGCCAACCAAATATTCAACTGCAGACAGTTTAGGGAAAAACTTCCAGAAGTAGCTGTCTGCAGATGAATATCGGGTTAGCCTTAATTTCATTCACATTGCAAGGTTCAGTGAGTTGGATGTAATTTGAGGAAAGTGCATCCAATAGATGGCACAGCATAGTCGTTGCTCAATTTTCATGAGCCTCTTTGAATATAATTAAATTTCAGTGGAGTGACTAATAGTGCATAAGTCTCCATACACCTATAGGGTGCCTTTCCCTAATGAGGAATTTTACCCCTTTCAAGCTTTTTTAAAAGCTTCATGCATTTATTTCATGCAGTTTTTGTAAGACTTTTTGGAAAAAGTTTCTTTTGGTACATGTGTTTTTTTAAAGTAATTTTTGGTGCACTTTTCACCATCGAATATCATATAGTCTATTAGACTTTTCAATGCTGAAAAACAATACAAACTAAAAGCAATATATGGTTTTGCACATTCCAAAAAAAAACATTTTTGAAAAAAATGAACATAGGTGTAACACTGGTGCGGCTGTCGTATACATACATATTCCAAAAAACAGTGGCCCACTATAAACAGGAGTACTATCAAAGGAGACATAGGAATTTTGAAAAAAAAAAAAACATTTCTGCTATCTAGGATGTATGAAATTTTTTTGGAGATTCTCAGTTCACATTTTTGATCAAAACTGTTTAAGCCACTTCCGAACTTCAACGTGATCTCAAGGCAGGTGGTCCTACACTATTGTTACCTCTCATGGACTCTGTTCAGACTTCAGGGAGTGAAGGCACCGACTTTTGAATATACTGCACTGATTTAAAACCTGTCAAGGTGGGTGAAGTGCAAAAAAACAAAATGGAGGCAGCCACTCCTCCAAACTCAAACTAGAAGCAATATTTGGTTATGCATATCCAATAGTGTAACAATAGTGTAGGACCACCTGCCTTGAGATCCCAAGGTGGCTTAAACAGTTTTGATCAAAAATGTGAACTGAGAACCTCAAAAAAACTTTTCATATATCCCAGATAGCAGAAATGCTTTTTTTTCAAAATAGTGCTCCAGTTTATAGTGTGCCACTGTTTTTTGGAATATGTATGTATACCACAGCCGCACCAGTGTTGCACCTATGTATGTATTTTCAAAAATGTTTTTTTTTTGGATGTGCATAACCATATATTGCTTCTAGTTTGAGTTTGGAGGAGTGGCTGCCTCCATTTTGGTTTTTTGCACTCCACCCAACTTGACAGGTTTTAAATCAGTGCAGTGTGTTCAAAAGTCGGTGCCTTCACTCCCTGAGATATGGAAGTCTGAACAGAGTCCATGAGAGGTAACAATAGCGTAACAATAGTGTAGGACCACCTGCCTTGAGATCCCGTTGAAGTCCGGAGGTGGATTAAACAATTTTGATCAAAAATGTGAACTAAGAATCTCCAAAAATTTTTCATATATGCTAAATAGCAGAAATGTTTTTTTCAAAATTCCTATGTCCCCTTTGATAGAACTCCAGTTTATAGTGTGCCACTTTTTTTGGAATATGTATAGAAAAACAATACAAAAACTCATAGACATAGTTACATAATGCATTTTTTGTTCCAGGCAAAGGAAAAAAATTACCAAAATCGCACCCAACGTGAAAAAAAATACCACAAAAAGCAACCTGTGTAGTGCATTTCATATTTGACTGTTGCCTTCGAGCTGCTGCAGTGTTTGAAAAAAGAAAATACTTGAGAAAAAGTATGCTTTTTTACTAGAATTTTTCTATACACAGGCAGATTTATCAATATTGTCTAACACTTAGATGGTGTAAACTTAGACTAGATCGACTTACAATGTTTCATAGTGCTAATAAATCTGGTTCAGGTTTAGATTGTCTAGTCTAAGATTACACCTTCTATTAGTATACTTTATACTAATTGTGGCAACATTTTGGCATATTCTGTTAGTACATGGCATCGTATGCCAAGCCATACCCTCTTTCCATAAAGACATACCCCTTTTACTGGGGGCCACATACCTTCTGACAAAGGATATACAGGAGTGTCCAGATACTGTCTAAAAAACATAATGAATGGGGTGTAAAGCAGTTATGGCAGAATTTGTGGTGCAAACTGTGCAGGATTCCTGTGGCACTGCCTTGCTAAATGTGCCTGAAGGTGAAAGCAGTTGGTGGGAGTAGGGGGAGGGGGGGTTGTACTGTATTTACCTGCACAGCAAATGTGCAGAGCTGGCTGCAGTCTGATTTACAGTATCTGTGGTAGGAACACTTCCAGAAGTCACACTCATTTTTGGAGCCTCTCAAAACTTTCTAAGGAGCAAAATGGCCCAGTCCTTATTGCTGCGGTTTAGCCAAAATTCTAACACACTAATCATGAATTATCATTATTAGTACACAGATGCAGTACATTACATTTATCCACATTGAACCTCATTTGCCAAGTGGATGCCCAAGCACTCAGTGTGTCCAGGTCTGCTTGCAATTTATGAGCACCTTCCATTGATTGCACTACCCTGCATAGCTTGGTGTCATCTGCAAAAATAGAAACCGTGCTATCAATGCTTTCCTCTATATCATTAATAAATATGTTTAATATAAGAGGACCCAATACTGAGCCCTGCGGCCACCACTCACAACCGGGGACCATTCAGAGTAGGAGTCATTTATCTCCATTCCCTGAGTATGATCAAATAGCCAGTTTTCATAGAAATGTTATGTTGATGATCAGGTAAGTAGTGTAAAACCTTAAAACCTCTTAAACAGTAGTAACTCTAATTCAGCTATGTTTCGTTATGGTTGCTTTTTTGGTGCTTTTTCTTTACCAAAAATAGATTTGGGCCTACCCAAACTAAAGCACCAAAATTCAGGTCCAACTTGACTTCAACCCACATCCAAATGGTAACACTAATAAAGCAATTCTATCAAGAACAGAAACAGGCAGTAGAGGGCCCATGTACAGACCCAGTATATAGGACCCTTGTTATCCCATATTTCATCATAGAGCAATATATTATGTTTCCCTAACACCAGATTATTAATCATTAGCCATAAAATGTATTAGCTCAGGTATTTACATACAATCTAATAGACAGTCGGAAGCTGTTTTCTGGTGACAGTGGACTCCCTTACTTATTGGACCCCTTTGCAGTGACACACAGGTTGCACCAATTCTGTATCCAGATGTGACTACTACAGAGTAACTATGTAAGAATCAACAATATTGTTGAGCCGAACCATTCGGAAATGGTTAGTTCGGCACAAACTTTACGGTTTCTCCGAACCCGAGTGGAGCCCATTGACAAAATCTCCCATTGATTTTAATGGGATTTGGCTTTCTGAGCGGTGTTCAGTTCGGTGTTCGACTCCACCCGAACTCAATTTTTTTAGTGTTCGCTCATCTCTAATCAACAATGCAAAGTCTACCATAAGTTTGTTCTTATGTATCCATAAGACAGCAGTGTGCATGTGCCCTAAATAACTTTTTTGAACTGGAAATGTGATCTGTGCACTTGTCTCTTCTCTCACTGTTCTAGGTAAATCATACAAATGCATCTCTTTACCAGGGCATAAAGATGAGGACTGCAGAATGTTTATACCAAACCCGTGTTCAGTCCTGAAGTGTTCAAATGAATCAATTTACTAATAATGAATATGATTTATTAAGGGCTTGCAAATTCTAACAAGAGGTAACCAGTTTTTGCTATTTAAAAGAAGAAAAAAACCTCAAACAAATAATCTTGATGTTTACATACAAACTAATGAGAACATTATATTTCCTTAACAAAATAACTCAATCTGTAAATAACTGGATCAAACTTAATTTGTTGACAATTTTTCTACTCGTCTACGTCAACCTCTTCCAAAGGAAATTAAATCTGTCGATTTCTAATTCTCCCCTAATATTTTGACACATTTAATTCTTGGAAATCTGTCACTTTCAATGTAAAATACCAGGGGAAAATTCCACTATTGAATTGCGGGGTAGGGAAAAGAGTCTGATTTAAGCAAAAGGGCAGTTAAATAAAGGGTTTAAATTAGTGAATGAATCAATGTTTAAAACTTTGGGGTGTTTGGGGTGTAAAGTGTCATCAGCCATCGTTTGGGAAAGATGGGTCCTGTATAAGGTTCAGATTTATCAGCCCCTTTTAGTCCAAAGTAATTAAATCCCCCGGGGTTTTAAATGGGGCAAAAACTCCCTACCCCCTTTCCCGGGAAACCCACGGCGATTTTCCCCGGGGGTTGACATGTCGCCCCCCAAAAAAGTTTTTCCTGGGTCTGTGAGGGTTTTTTCCAGTCGAAACTTTAAATTTATAGGTTTTTTTGTGTCCATTTATTGTCCAGTATTTGATTTTCCCAAAAGGGCAAAAAGGCCCATTCCTTCCAAAGTTGTTTAAGTTTTGTTTAACAAAAAAACCCGACTAGAATTCAATTGCTTCAAGAATCTAATTCTTTTGACGCCTTCATTCCCGAGCTTTGTGTAATAGATGCCCCGAAAGGGGGAAGTAGTCAAAGGTTTTTTGGACCCGTTTAAAAAGGGCACAAAAAAAGGAGCAATTATCTTTAATCAGGTGTAAATTTGGAAGGGGAGAGGGGGTAGCTATAGGGGGGGTTTAGGGTAGAAATTTCTTTGGGGGCCCGCCCCGGGAGGGGGGGCCCCCAAAAGCCCTCCTGCCAGAGTTGGGTTTAAAAGTTACATGGTAGCTTAGGGGCCCCCCTTTCATTTTTTGCTCTGGGAAAAGAGTTGCAAATTAGGCCTCGGGCCCAAAAAAATATTTTTTATTTTTTCATTTTTTGTTTTTAAAAATTGGCAAATTTTTTTTTTTTAAGACCACCCAAAAAAAATTTTTGTTCGGGGGAAATTTCCCTTTTGAGCTAGAACTGGGGTTTTTTCTTTTGAATTTCCCCTTTACAATGCTTCTCTTTTTTTACCAAACCAAAACCCCTCTTGCTCTAACCCGGCTGTTGGAACCCCCACCTGGAAAGGTTTTTGAAGGAAAGGAAAAATCACTGTATGTTCTTTTGGGAAATTTTCTTTTTGGGGTTTGGGTTTCTTTTCTCATTGGAAACCCCAAAGGGTTCCCCCTGGGGGGTTTTAAAAGGGTTTTAAACCCCCCTACCACCCTTTTGGCCCTGCAGGGGTCGCCCTGGTTGAGCTGGGCTTTTTTTTATTTTACTTTGTACTCGTTTTTTAAACCCCCTTAAAAATTTTTTGTTGGGGGTTTTTTTTGATGGATTTTAACCCTTTTTCTCCAACTTGGGGGTCCGGGGCTCAAAAAACTTCCTCATTTTTTGGGTTTCTTAGTTTTCCGGGGGTTCTTCGTCTTGGGGCTAAATGCTAAAACCGCCTTTGCTTGTTCGGGGGGGGGCTCCCGCGTGCTGGGGGCCCCCTTTTAAGTCGCCCCCTTTTTTGGGGCCAAAATTTTTGTTTCCCCTTTGAATGGGGGGGAAAACCCGCCAAAGGTGGGGGGTTTTTCTCCCCCCCAGCCGGGGGGTTATATGATTGGCCTTTTTAAACCAACCCCCCTTGGACCAAAACCCCACCCTTTCACTTGGACCCAATTTTCCAAAGTTTCCGGAGCAAACAGGTTTTAATTATTTCCCCAAAAAAACCTTACTCCCGGCCCCCAAGGAAAATGCTCCCCCCCCCCCCCCCAACCCCCGAAAGATTGGGCCCGGCCCATTTCCCCCACCCCCTTTTTTCATCTTCCAACCTTTCCCTTTCCAAAACCGGGGCAACCCCGCCCTTAAAAAACCCCTGATCCGGGCCGGGGGGGGGCCTTTCTGGGGGGTTTTGGAAGGGGCTACTTTTAGAAACCCACCATTTTCCCCCCCAATCTTCCCGAAAAACTCCCCCAAAAGCCCGGGGCCTTAAAAAGGAATTAAAAACAAAAGTGCTCCGGCAAACCAATTTCTGGAATAGGGGGTTTACCGGGGCCGACAGGCCACATTCACCCAACCCTTCAAAAAGGTTTTAAGAAGGGCAAAAAGGGAAAAATTTACATTTTTTTTCTCGGCTTTTTGGGCCACCAAATAAAGGGTCCCCCCTTTTAAAATTGGGGGGTTTTTTCAAAATTTTTCACCTTTCCCCTTGGACAAAAAAGGGGCCAAAAACCTTAACAGCCCCAAAAAATGGGGTTTTGGGGGGAAATTTAGTTGTACCAAAAATCCCTGAGGGGGCTTAGGGATCCTTTTTTTTATGTTTAAACCCCCCCGATTAGAAAATGGCGGGCCATTGTAAACTTGGCCTTTTTTTACCGTAGTTTCACCCCTACACCCCCAAATTTGATTGTAAGCTCTCAAAAAGCAGGGCCCTCCCCCAAACCCTTGGGGTCCCCATTTTTTAAGTACTTTTAATGTGAAAAGGGTGGGAGGGTTTACCCCTTGAATTTGTTAAAATGCTGCGGGAATTTTGTTGGCCTATATAAATTAAAAAGATTATTATTTATTATTTTTTTTATGTTTTTATTTATATAACATTACAATATTGCAATGCCCCTAAAATTTCAAAAATTTGGTAGTAACTTCATTTTAACCCCAACCCCCCTTCCCCCTCATTGGGTTTAGTTTAAAAAGGGCAATCTTTAAAAATTATGTTTTGTTTCCCTAGTTGGGGATGTAAAAAAAAATTTAAATTTAAAAAGCATTTAAAAAGGTTTGGGGACTTTGTTTGGGGAAGGGTTTTTCCCAAGGAAAATTTTTTAAAAAGAGAAACTTTCAGTTATTGTCGGATTGTCACAGGTCCTGGAAATTCTGATGGTCATCTCTTATTGCTGAAGGCATGTTTTTTTTTTTCTTCTGGATTCTAGTGCAAGAACAGTGACTCTAAAACCTGGTCAACGGGTTTTTTGGCCAAAAAAAATGACCTGGGAAAAACCCTTTTCCAAAAAATTTTTCATAAAAATGAGTTTTTTTCCCCTATCGGGCAAAAGCTGCTGGAAAAAAAGGTCATTTTTTTGAGGTTTTTCAATTTTTTTTTCCCCTTTTTTTTGGGTGTTCCCTTTTTTACAGAAATTTTCCCGCATTATATTTGGGGTGGAATTTCCGCAAAAAAACACGCCAAAAAACGTCCGACGCTTTACATAGACCTCAATAGCAAATTTTGTGCCCCACTCTGGCATTTTTTGCAAAATGTTTCAAAAAATGACCAGCAAATAAAAAGAGCAGAAAAAAGACGTCCTGTGGAGACAACAGAACATTTTACTTATACAAGTTATGGGGGTTTTCAGTCGTTTTCTGTGTGGGAGGGCAAAGCCCAACTTTTCCCATGGCCCCCTTTTGTTAAAGTTCCCTTTTCTACCCGTAGTAAGGGGGTTTTGATTTAGGGCAAAATTAAATTTTAAACAAGAGTTAAAAATTTTGCCTTTAGAAAAAAAAACTTTAAAATTGTTCCCCCTTTCCTTTATTGGTTTAAATTTAATTATTGAAATTAGGGGCGCTGTGGGATAGAGTTTTGTTCTGGGTTGGTGGCCATGTTTGGGGTTTTCTATTATTTCTTTTGTATTATGCCTTGTCTCTTTTTTTCCCCAAAAAAGTTTATTACTTTTTTTATTTTTATTTTTTTTTAAAGTGGCCTTTGGAGCTCGCAATCCCCTTTATCCAAAAAATTAGTCGTTTTCAATTACTTTGGGCTGGAAGCAAGGTCTATGCAAAAATTTTATGTATGCTGGGAGTTTCCCTTTTAAAATTTAAATTTTTAAATGCACAAGAATACTTTTAGTTAAAAAATGAAGATTTAAGAATATTTGTTTCCCTTTTGGGAAATTTTTTTCCCCATTGGGAAACGATTCCCCTTTTTTTTAAAAAAACCCCCCTGGCCCAAAAACCCTTTTCCCCAATAACCCATGTTTTGGGATTTGTATATCCATGTCCAGCTATAAGTTAAAGTTGATTTAAATATTTTCCAAGAAAAGGTACTTTGCTACATTGAGGCAAAGTAAGGCAACACCCCACACCACTCTTCCCATGCCCAAATGGAGACAGAAGATGCCAAAATGTTGCCTCCCAACAGTCAGGAATAGTGCTCCTGAAAGTTTAAATTCCCCCCCTCATTTCATTGGGAAAGGGACAAACCTCATGGAGAACCAAAAATTTTTAACCCGGGGATCCTTTCTCCTTCCCCTTTACAGTTTTTGGTTTCCAGATATAGAGTCCTAAATGGGTTTTTTTTAAAAAAACAAAAAACTGTTTTTTTCTAAAGGCTTAAATTATAAGAAAGAAATTATATATTTTTTTATTGATTACCCTTTTATTTTTTGTCAATTTCCCTTTTTCCCTTTTTCTTTGGGAAATGTGTTGTGTTTGCATGATGGGTTTAAATCTAATATATTTTTAAAAACCCCCAACCCGTTTAAAAGTTCTTTTAAAAAACAATTTTCCCCTTTCGGGTTTTTCTTCCCCAATAAAACGGTTTCCAATGACATTTAGGGGGGAAAGTATTTTATTTTTGGCGTTTAAATCCAATTTTTTATGCGCAAACAAAAAGCATTAGAATGCGGCTTAATTTATGAAAATGCTTACTGCATGTCATAAATCAGGCACTTTCTAGCGCAAAAACGACACTTCAGGCTCAGTTAAACCACTTTGAAAGTGCTCTAACTGTTCCAGCAGTAATGCACCTGGAATTGCCGCATGCTTCCCGAAATCAGACACATCGGGCGCTCTAATGCACTGATACTGGCGTATGAACGATGTAAAAATATAGCGAACGGGGCAGCGACAGTTTTCGGGCTGTAAAGACGATAGACTTCTGGTGTAGCCCCATTCATACATGTCGCCCTTAGTCTTTTTTAACATGTATTTTACCTAAAATCTGTCTTAGTTTAATGATTTATCTTTAATACAAATGTTTTAAAAGAGGAGGCATTATGTTTGAGGTTATGTTGATGTCACTATGGTGGGAGATTCTTTCTCCCAGATGGGTGTTATCTGTTTCTGAGGCATATAATTTTGTACATGCCCCGTATGTCATCTCTTCTATGGGGATTCATTTTTAGTATAGGCAATAAAGGGCCCTTCTACGTCTTTGTTTTCAAATTAGAAGTTTCTCTTCCACCCATAATTAAGAGCTCTTTCATCAGGCATTACAACTGGTGGCTATCGTTATCAGTAGAGATGGGCGAATTTCCCGAAATTCGTTTCGTTCACTTTGCCGAATTTCTCGGCAAAAAATAACTTCGTTCCGAATTACTTTGGGACGAATCACGTTAAAAAAACAGCTATTTCCAGGCTGCACAGAACCTGCAGGGTGCTGTAGAACGTTGTGCCATGCTTAAATATGCAGAGGAAGCTTGGGTTTTGGTCTTCATAAAATGTTGTGTTTGTGTATGACACGTACATGATGCCGCCCGCTCTTAGAATCGCTTCACTAAAAATTCCCTGGGCACTTAAGAGGGGAAAACTGACCAAAAAAATGAAGGGGAATGTAGCCTGATAAAGTCATGCGAGCGACAGCTGGAAAAAAACAAGCTGAGAGCTCAGGTGGCAACATTAGTGACAGAGTGTGGAGGTGACGGCGCTAGCCACAGACAGTGGCCACAGAAAGTGGCACAATGACATTCTGGAGGTGGCAAAAACAGGAATAGGTCACAGAGTGGCACAATGACACAGTGTGGAGGTCACAGCAGCAGCAGCATGAGGTCAGACAGTGGCACAATGACAGAGTGTGAAGGTCACGGCATCAGCCACAGCGCAGCATGAGGTCAGACAGTGGGACATGACACAGTGTGTAGGTCACAGCACAGCCACAGCAGCAGCATGAGGTCAGACGGTGGCAACCAATGACACAGTGTGGAGGTCCGGCAGCCAGTCAACAGCAGCAGCCATAGGTCAGACAGATGGACAATGACACAGTGTGATAGGTCACGGCAAGCAGGCAGCATGAGGTCCAGCAGTGGCACAATGACATTCTTGGTGGTGGCAAAATAACAGGAGTAGGCCACAGTAGTGGGACAATATGTCACAGTGTGTTGGTCACGGCTAGACAGCCACAGCAGCCAAGAATGAGGTCAGACAGTGGCACTATCACATTCTGGATGTGGCACAAAAACAGGAGTAGGCCACCGAGTGGGACAATGACACGTGTGGTAGGGTACGGCAGCACGCAACAGCAGCGCATGAGGTCAGACAGTGGCACAATGACACAGCTGTGGGGTCACGGCAGCAGCCAACACGACACAGCAGCATGAGGTCAGACAGTGGACCACATGAACATTCTGGAGGGTGGCAACAAAACAGGAGTAGGCCACAGAGTGGGCAAATGACACAGTGTGGAGGTCACGGCAGCAGCCACAGCAGCAGCATGAGGTCAGGCAGTTGGACACCAATCACATTTGGAGGGATGGCAAAAACAGGAGTAGGCCACCAGAGTGGGACATTGACACAGTGTTGGTAGGTCACTGGCAGCAGCTTCACAGCAGCAGATGAGGTCAGCGGTGGCACAATGACACAGTGTGGAGTCCACGGCCAGCAGCACAGCAGAGCAGGAGGTCAGTCAGTGCGCACAATGACACTGTGTGTAGGTCACGTAGTGCAGCAGAATGAGGTCCAGCTGTGGCACAACTGACATTCATGGAGGGTGGCAAAACGCTAGGAGTAGGCCTCAGAGTGGGACAATGTCACGTGGTGTAGGTACAGCAGGCTGCACAAGCAGCAGCCTTGTGGTCAGTCAGTGGCCAATCACATTTGGCAGGTGGCAAAAAACAGGAGTTGACCACACGAGTGGGGGACAATGACCAGTGTGGATGGTCACGGCAGGCAGCCACAGCAGCCAGCATGGAGGGTCAGGGACATGGCTCAATGACACAGTCTGTGGAGGTCTCGGCAATTGCACAAGTCTGCTAGCATGAGGTCAGAACAGTGGCACAATGAACTTCTGGGGTGGCAAAAAACAAGGAGAGTAGCGCCACAGAGTGGACAATGACACACCACGTGTGGAGGTCACGGCAGCAGCACAGCATGCTGCATGAGGTAAGGCTAGATGCACAATCACATTCTGGAGGTGGCAAAAAACAGGAGTATGGGACACAGAGTGGGGAAATGACACAGTGTGTAGTCACGCAGCAGCCACGCAGCAGATGAGGTAAGACGTGGCACAATGAATTTGGAGGTGGCATAAAACAGGAGTAAGCCACAGAGTGGGTCTATGACACAAGTGTGTAGGTCACGGCAGCAGCAACAGCAGCTGCATGAGGTCAGACAGTGGCACAAGACATTCTGGAAGTGGTGGCAAAAAAACAGAGTAAGCCTACAGATGGGGACAATGACACAGTGTTGTAGTTCACGGCAGAGCCACCAGCAGCAGTCTGAATGAGGTAGGACGTGGCACAATGACACAGTGTGTAGGTCACAGCAGCTAGCATGAGGTCGACAGTGGGCCAATGACACAGTGTGGAGTTTCTGGCAGCAGCCACGCGCATGCATGAGGTCAGGCAGTGGCACAATACATTTGGATTCGGTGGCCAAAAAAAAAGGAGTAGGCCCACAGAGTGGACAATGACCAAGTGTGTAAGTACGGCAGAGCCACAGCAGTAGCATGAGGTAGACAGTGGCACAATGACACAGTGTGGAGGTCACTGGCAGCAGCACAGCAGCTAGCATGATGTCAGACAGTGGCACAATTGACATTCTTATTTTTTTTTTTTCTTTTTTTTTTTTTTTTATCCCCCCCCCCCCCCCCCCCCATTTTCCGTTTTTGGTGTGTTGTGGGGTGTGGTTGGTGGGGTGGTTGTTTGTTCCCCCTCACCCCCCCCCCCTTGGGGGGGGCACCCGCCCCCCCCCCCCCCCCCCCCCCCGCTGGCAAAACAGGAGTAGGGGCCAAGAGTGGGACAATAAACACGAGTGTGAGTGGTCACGGCAGGCAAGCCACAGCAGCAGCATGAGGTCAGACAGTGGCACAATGACAGAGTGTGGAGGAGGGTGGCTATTCCAAGTAGCCTGGTAAAAGATAAGTTGGTGGCAGATGGTGAAAACTATCAGACAGATGTCGTCGGGCATCAGGCGGGTGGTGGCATCTGGAATAGTGGCTGAGGCAGGTAGGTTTGAACAGAATATTTCTCACAGTTTGGGTGAGGACGTCATGGCTGATGTAGTTTTCTGCCGCCTAAGGCATTGGTGTGTGGATATCCCTGGCCCGATCCACGTTCCTGATTTATATTGAAAAAGGTCAGTCGTTCCACATTTCCCGTGGACAAGCGGGTTCTCCTTTGGGGGTAACGATGGAACCCCCGGCCCAGCACTGAACACCCGCTCTGATGCTCACAACTACTGGCCGGGGCAGGACAGCTTCTGCCACTGCAAACTCGGCAAGTGCGGCCACACATCCAGTTTGGGCTGCCCAGTAGTCCAGAGATCTTCTAAGTGGTGTGGCAGAGTGCTGTCCAAGTAGGCCAAACACTGTTGGTTCAGGGAATGCTCCAGGTCTGCTGTGCTGTACTGCTGGCGAATACCCTCCTCAATAGGGGGTGAAGGAATGCTCATCAGTGACCTAAGACTTTGGTTACTGTGATGGAGCTGGTTACAGCTCTCCTTACCCCCACCTTCCCCCAGGTAAGCCGCGGCAGTTAGTACGTGAGCGTGAGGATACCCCCGGTCAGACCTGGGAGGAGGTATGGGAGGGACGATTGGCCGCTCATAGGCAGCATGCCAATGATTACGGAGGATTTTCCTATAGTATTTGGTTTGTCCTTCCTCTCAAATAGTTGGGAAAAAGGCTCCCATTTTGTGGGGAACGGTTAGCGAGGGTACAATGAGGTGGAGAGCCAGATGTCACATCCTACTGTCCGGATATGCTGATATTCGCTGTCCTACGCCAGGCAAATAAAGCATTTGTGGGGCCATCTGCACAAATGACTACGCAGTGGGCTTACTGCTCTCCATTTCCACTGTATACTGCCTCGGTGCATTGGGGGGTCATTCTGATCGTCTTCCTCATATCCATCATTTCTCCAGCCTGCTCCTTGCTACATCCTCTCTTGTCACCTGGGTAGAAAAATCCATAATTTCACCAGACAATGTGTCTAGCTTCAATGTCCTCATCTCATCATCTCCATTTCAGTCCCACACCGGATCATGTGGGCCACGATGATTGTTGTCGCCACCGTCTTCCGAGTCACTGCCCAGACAGATTTTTCAGCATCTGTTCCAGGACATTGAAGCAGTGAATGACGTTATTCATCCCGTTTGCCAACCACTTCATGGCGAGCTGTACCCAAATATACATCGCCTCCTCGAATGGCCTCAACAAACAGAAGGTGTCACGCATGAGCTGCAACTGCGCTGACAAAGTTACACTCAGGGGAGTACTTTCTGTCTGCGCTGGATATCAAAAAATCGTTAATGGACTTTCTCTGTTTCTTACAGTCGGGTCCAACAATGTGGCAGGCTGGAATTCCAATGGGTGTGAAACATCGCATTATCTGAGTGTTGTTGGGGCGACGGGCCGTTCTGCCGCTTGCAATCGAGGAGGGTGTGTTCCTGCTTTGTACGATATGGATAAGTGCCATTGCACAGTTTCTGTCCTCATATTTCAGAATGTTCTGAGATCGATGGGAAAGACTTCAGGAACCTTTTCACAACCATGATTGAACACGTGCGCCATTTGCAGGGCGCATTGGACCATCCTTCCTCGGTTCAGGGTACACCATGTTCCTTCCCATTGTCCGTCACCATGGTTCCGATTTTGCAGTTAGGCGCGGTGGGGAAGGCCACACAATGATTTCTTAATGCATGACGCGGAGCTGTTCCTCCCTGATGTGATTCGTTTCTGCGAGGCAAGCCTGGTGTGAACTGCGTGTCACCGCTGTTGCCGTACACATGTTTATGATGGAGCAGTTAATTGTGGCGGATGGTGGTGGTGGTGGAGGAGGAGGAGGTTGACATTGGCGCGGAGCAGCAGTTACAACGGGAGGAGAAAGCGCGTCTCCCTGCCCAAAGTTGTTGGTTCCCGGGGGCGGAAGCAAACTTTCCCAGTGGCCGTAAAGGACTGTACTGCCCGCCTAGTTAGCCCAAACGCCCCGCGTGCCGTGCACCTTGGAAAAAACCGATAACTTAAGGACTGGCCCACCTTCGTTTACATTTTTTTAAGTGGGTATGCCTTTTTGGAAAAAAATTACGGCTTGGAACTCTCCATCTGGGCTGGCAAAAGCCATTAATTCTCTGAATGGTGCAGGTCCCCATTTGGAAAGGGAGGGACTCCCAGTCCCAAAAAAATTGGCAGGAGCCCGGCAGCTGCTGCCCCTTAGGAGGGTTGGAAGCATACTGTTGCTCTTTGCAATCGCCTCGCAAAAGACTGCTGGCGCCATGAGTAGCGGGACAGGGTCTGGACCGGGGATGATGTCAAAGAGAAACAGTCCCTTCTGCAGAGGTGGTGGGCCTTGACTGGCTGCAATGGATCGTCCCTGGGCGCTGCGCTGCTGCTGTTGCTGCGGAAGCAGGAGGGACCCCCACATCTGGCCACGTTTCTCCCAGGCCAACCCGGATGGTGAGCTGCATTTGGTTGACGCGGGCCGTGGTCCCAAATTTAATCCGGGCCACGCTTCACTTTTGCTTAAGATTCTACTTTATACCATATTGGGCCCTCCGGTGTCTTAGCAAAGAACTGCCACCAGCCGAGTTTTTGGTTTTTAAACCGCCAACGCTCCGCACTGATGCTACTGCCCCCGCTGCTGGGCCCCCCTGTCCCGTACTTTCTTGGACCTGGAAGCGGGTTTTTTACCCCCTGGCCGTTTGGGCCCCGCCCTCACACTGGCTATCCTGCTGACTCAAGCCACAGACCCACTTGCTGGCTGCGCGCCCCTGAGGGCCCAAGCTGACGCCCTCTTTCTTTACGATGAGAACCCTTTTTGCCTCACCGGCTTAAAGTGCGGTGGGGTACTCATACTTTTGTGTTTCATCGTCACTGTGTCCTCATACGGTCTTGGTATGCAGAGGCTGACCCCCAACAAATGACCTCCAATCCCAAACTTAACACTAACTTTCCCCGCCACTGCAAGAGCGGGATATTGGCCCCATTTTTCATGCCAAGTACGCGACTGCCCCTCAAATTGTTAATCCTCGCTATTAAGTGGCGCTGAGCCCAGACCAATAGTGTCTCGGGCTGAGGAAAACAGATGGGAAGGGCGGGTTGAGGACAGGTGCGGCCATGCCCCGCTCCCGGCCATCCCAACTAAGGGTTGTGTTGACGTTCCCACCGATCTTGGCGGGGGTTTCCCGATGTCTTGGGGGAATGGATGACTAGAACCAAATCAAAAAACCTTGGGGTTTGAAAAAACAACCCCGGGCCCGCTAGATGACAGCGGTTGTGGCCTACGAGTAAACCCTGCTGCGAGTCCCTTGCTTGTGGACCCCTGCTCCAGGAATGTTTTCCCCGCCACTCAAAGGTAAAAGATCCCCTTTGTTGAATTTTGCTAAAAAAAATGTTTAAAATTTTCGTTTTTAAAAAACCAAAGTTTTTGGCCCAAAAACCCAAAAAGCTTTGGGGCCCTGGGTTAAATTCGCCCCCCCAAATGGGCAAAAAAGACTTGTAGCCCTTTTAAAAAAAGTTTTTTACGAAAAAAGAAAAATTTTAAATTTAACCTTTGGGTTTTAAATGTACAGGAATTTTTTTTTTGGGTGAAAAAAAGTTTTTTTTAAAACGCAAAACAACGTTATTTAACCCTGGGTGTAAAATGGAAAAAAATTGGCAACCCAAAAACTAGTGTTGTAGGTGTTACAAATTTCGGTTTTTACGCCACCAAAAAGAGAAAAATTGTAATTAAAATTCGCTTTTGAAATTTTGCACAGGAAAAAAGTTATATTTTTGCTGAAAATACGGTTTCTTGGGGCAGACACCAGCAAAAAACGTTAATTAACCCGAGTAAATTGCGCAAAAACAAATTTAGCAACTAAAAATTAAGTGGTATTTGTATTGTAAAAACGCGTTTTTTTAAATGATACAACAGGAATGGGTTAGATCCCCTTGGGTATTTAATGTTTTGCAGGCATGGACCCCACTGGATTTTTTGATCCAATACCCAAAAAAAATCAAAATTAAACATTAAGAGAAACGTCTTGAGACAAGTGAGACACCCCACAAAAACGATGATAAAAAAAAAGTTCTTCAGTAAGCTATACCCGGCAGCACCTTCCCCGATCAGTAAGTGAGAGGAGTGTGAGCTCCCGGCGTCGCGCCTGGCTTTTAGTGCGGGGAGTCCAAAATCCGCCGGTCTCGATTGGCTTTATCCGCAATGTCATGAGGCTTGCCCTTCTTCCCCCCAAGTTTTTCCCCCTGTAGCGCCTGTGCTCGCAGCCATTTTATAAATCAAAAAGCACACTTCGTTCACCGAATACCCCCCAAAATTGACTTGTTCGAAAACGAAATTTTCCTGGAAAAACTAAAACGAATTTAAATTCGTTAGAAACGATTCGCCCATCTTAGTTTAGTAAATTGGGGATTAGTGTCAAAACGCAGAATTTTGTCTTTTTAAAGGAAAAATTTCATTGAACTGGAAAAATTTTCCCTTTTTTTCTCCCTGCCTTTTGCTGGATTATAACTTCCTTTCTTATTGATTCTGGACGTTTCTTGAAGCGGAATCCCGTCACTGGCATTGGCGACCGGCTATAAGAATGGTGACCTGGCTAGTACATATTGTCCCATGTCCCCTATAGCAGATTTAGTGCAAAGCGGGGTTTAGGGCTGGCCCAAGGGGGGAAAAGGGGAAACCCCCGGTGGGGCTCTTTTTAAAGGGGACCTGGGTTGTTTTAGAAAAGGCAAAAAGAAAGGGGCAAAAACAAGTGGCAGAGTATAGGAGGCATGTACAGGCCCAGAAACAGTTCAACTGGTGGGCCCCCAGAATCAACTCCACCTGTGCCATAGGGCCCCCGTCCCCTATGCCCAAAAAGCCTTTTCCAAAATTGAAAGCTAAAGGAACACAATGTTAGCTTCAGATTTACAGATCTCTACAGTCTGAAGATGGAAACCTCAGCTCAAATGTTGACGAATGCAGTCTTCTGAAGACATGCTTCAGTGAAGTATAGTAAGAAATGCCTTAACTGAAAAACTTCATAACGTTTATCTATTTTTTTTTTTTAGTTTCAGAACATTAAGATTTCAGATTTCAAAGCATACAATTTGAATTGAGAATACAACATCTATTCCTTTC
The DNA here is from genome assembly GCA_025379985.1 of Phyllomedusa bahiana. NCBI lineage: Eukaryota > Metazoa > Chordata > Amphibia > Anura > Hylidae > Phyllomedusa > Phyllomedusa bahiana. Next base: position 155,719 of record JAODAL010002556.1, read on the forward strand.
TTTGTAATTATGTCAGGTTCATTTGTTCTTGACAGCTCAGACACATCTAGTCTTCATGTGAGCTTATATTGGGTGGGGGGATTATTTCAATATAACTTTTAATTCACTAAAAAGCTTCATCATAAGCACGTTTGACAAGTATTGTAACATTCACAAAGACTTTCACCCATACCTGTAATTAGCCGCTAAGCATAACACAATAAGAGCGTCATTATAAGATGGGGGGCTCCACCATTTATACCATAATACAATATAGAAAACAAAAACAGAGCAATAACTATATTATTTAGCAATCACTCTACAATGTTTTTCTTATATTTCTCATCGGTAACGTCAATTAGTCAGACTTAATCCAAACTGTTCACTCAATTAACCCTTCTGCCGCTGAAATATGAGTGAACGTATTGCAATAACAACTGTGATCAGATGTTTGTGATCAAATGTTGACGAATGCAGTCTTCTGAAGACATGCTTCAGTGAAGTATAGTAAGAAATGCCTTAACTGAAAAACTTCATAACGTTTATCTATTTTTTTTTTCAGTTTCAGAATATTAAGATTTCAGATTTCAAAGCATACAATTTGAATTGAGAAAACAACATCTATTCCTTTCTTTATAATTATGTCAGGTTCATTTGTTCTTGACAGCTCAGACACATCTAGTCTTCATGTGAGCTTATATTGGGTGGGGGGATTATTTCAATATAACTTTTAATTCACTAAAAAGCTTCATCATAAGCACGTTTGACAAGTATTGTAACATTCACAAAGACTTTCACCCATACCTGTAATTAGCCGCTAAGCATAACACAATAAGAGCGTCATTATAAGATGGGGGGCTCCACCATTTATACCATAATACAATATAGAAAACAAAAACAGAGCAATAACTATATTATTTAGCAATCACTCTACAATGTTTTTCTTATATTTCTCATCGGTAACGTCAATTAGTCAGACTTAATCCAAACTGTTCACTCAATTAACCCTTCTGCCGCTGGAATATGAGTGAACGTATTGCAATAACAACTGTGATCAGATGTTTGTGATCAATATATTTTACACTGCTATGGGGAGATTTTGACTAGTCTTTGCATGACTGTTTTAATTTGGCTACACTAGAGCATTTTCCAGCATGAATGATCTGTTTATGGTCTTTTCACAGCATCTCACTAGTGTTCAAGTCAGAACTTGGCCATTAAAAACATTCATTTTGTTTTTGTTGAACCGTGAAGAGGTGGACTTGCTTGTGTGTTTCAGATCATTGTCCTGCAACATAACTAGGCTCCGCTTGGCCCATAAGGGAGTAGGGGAAACCCCTGGTGAGCCCCTTTCAGGACAAAATGCTGAGGAAATGAGGTAGAAAGCAGAAAGTAAAGTTCAAGAGTCATGTGCAGTCTTGTATAATAGATGTAGAATGAGGCCTAAGAATTAACTCCACTGATGGGCAAAAGATTGAACAATTGGCCCCAAGAATCAACTCCACAGCTGGGCCCCAGGAATCAACTCCACCTGTGGACCTCAAGAATCAACTCCAGTGGTGGTCCCAAGAATAAACTCCACTGGTGGGCTACAAGAATCAACTCCACTGGTGCCCTTAAGAATCAACTCCACTGGTGGACTACAAGAATCAACTCCACTGGTGGGCTCCAAGAATCAACTCTACTGGTGGGCCCCAGGAATCAGCTCCACTGGTGGCCCCAAGAATTAACTCCACTGGTGGGCCCCAGGAATCAGCTTTACTGACATGCCCCAGACACTAAAGTCTGAAACTATACATAACCCAACTGCTCTTGGACTTTGGATCACAAAGTGAAAGGTGAACCTTATCCTTCAGAATTTTCCTACAGAGAGCAGAAATAATGGTTCCATCAATTGTCGCTAATCATCCAGCAGCTCAGGCCCTCACACTAACACCATGACTATTGCCCGTTGGTTTGATGTTCCTATGGTGGCATGCAGTGATAGCTTTACACCAGTAGTAAGGGACTATGTCTTTCAAAAAATTTCAATTTGGCAGTTCCTAGAATATTATCTTAGATAATGATTTCAATATTTTTTTGACAAACACAAGACAAGCCTTTGTGCTCCTCTAGGTCACCAGTGGTTTGCTTTTTTTATTAGGCAAAAGCAGCAGATTTGGAGCTCGCTAAACAAAACAAAAAAATATTGTATATGTTGCTGTTATAAAACAGAAACCTGATGGAGCCATGACATTATAAGTCAATAATTACAATTACCCAACAGATTACTGCCGTAGCTCCATGACTAATTGAAGCCCTGATTGCTTGTCTGTACACAGCTTTATACTTTAAGGGCGATATGTATGATTGTTGGTGCCCAGACGCCATTTTTTTGCACGCATTAGTAGTATGGAATGCGCCTGACTCTATGAACCTGTTCTACTGTGGGTCATAGAATTAGCACTTTCTAGCTACAAAGCGACATTTCTGGCTCAGGTAAACACTTTTAAAGTGCTCTACCTGTTCCAGCAGTAATGCACCTGGATTTGCTGAACTGAAGCTATAAATGTGTAGCTTCGTACGGTTGTAGTGCGACATGTCTCCAGTTCGCACCCTCCCCCCTCGATCTCAAGCGCATTACAAAGTGCTGCGGGCGCTCTGTAATGCGCTTGATATTGGAGTGCACCTGGCTAAAAATAGAGCGAACTGGGTGCTAGTTTTTGGGTTGAAAAGACACCAGACTTCTGGCGCAGCCCCGTTCATACATGTCGCACTTAATCTCCAGAGGAGAAATGCCATCTTTACCATGAGATCTATGAATCTGCGGAATAGCCGCCTGAGGAGCTGGTCACAGCAGGAACCGTTGAGGGTTTCAAGAAAGGCTTAGATAACTACTTCATATCCTATTCATACATGTCACCCTAAATTATTTGTTTTCTGTATCCTATGGTAATTCTATGGTCTTCAGCAGTATCCTATGCATGAAGTACCTTCAGTATTGTTAATTTTGTGCCTCCTATTTCATAAAAAACAAGAACATGGGTGACATAAATCAACATGCACTTATATCCCACGTATGGTCTCAAAAATGTTGTCAGTGATTACAGGAACATCTGCAATTTTGGGCCAAGATAAACCAAAATAACCAAGTAATGGCTGAAAATAATATTGATAGCAACATCATCATAGGGAATAATACAATTTAGCCACAATCCAGAGACTTGTGACCCAAGTCTTGACCTTGGTTACTTACCATCTTTAAGAATAGTTTCTCTCCCTGATCCATCAATCTTTTGTCGACCAATAAGAAAGCTGGTCGTGTCTGCAAAGTATATATAGTTAGATTCGGCATGATAATCCAAAGCTCGTGGGTTCACTAAATTATCTATCGGAAGCATATATTCATCAGACACTCTGGAGTTTAGATCCATCCCCCTTATTATTCCTGGCCGTCCTTTTCCATAAACTAGGAACAATTCATTCTTAGGTTCTGGAAGAAAAACACGGCTAATTAATGTGGTTAATCCTAGGAAATAATATCTTGTACAGAACTAAGTTGATCCTAGTATTTAGTTAGAAGGATCTTCCAAAAGAAGATGATCATAAATTGCCCTATTATTTATGGGGAACCCATTACCAGTAGCCTTTATCCCTGCAGTGCCCCTACAGGGGAAACAAAATATTACAGTAGGCGAACATAAAAGGCATTGATTCTTTTGTTCCTCCAGGGCAAGAGTTCGGGTATGTTCACATAATGTATTTTGAAGAGTTAAGGCCAGTGCATGAAAAATGTCTAGGTCTAAAACTCACTTTTTTGCCCATAGCAACCAACCAGAGCACCCCTCTCATTTGATATAGTGCTCTGGAAGAATGAGAGGAGCACTCTGATTGGTTGCTATGGGTAGCAAAGTGAGTTTTAGACCTAGACAGTTTTCATACATGTGGCCCTAAGGGGGCGTTCACACGGCTTATTTTGGGCACGGATTCCAGCCGTATTGCACGCCGTACTGCGCTGCAATATGGCTGGAATCCGTCCCAGCCATTATGGTAATCCACAGTTCTCATAGAGAACTATGGACTCCGTCTCTCCTCCCGGCTCGGTGAATACGCCGGGCGGGGAGAAAGTGACATGCTCATTATCCAGGCGGGATACGCGCCGTGAATAATGCATGTCTATGGGGCCAGCGAGCTGCCGCCCCCGCCCCACCCCGTATTCAAACCGTAATTGCGAGCGAAATCCATCCCGCAATTACGGCTTGAATAAGCCGTGTGAACCCTGTCTAAATGTACCCTTCAAAATCTGCTTCCAAGTCTACTGGTTAGAGGCATATTTCGAAGAGTATATTGGAAGCATATTTTGAAAAATCCTATCCCACATTGTTTCCTGTGATGATTTTACTCATGCTACTGCCTCAAAAATTAACAAAGCGCTAAAATTTACATAGGTAAAATCATCTCTAAAAATGCGCAACAAACACACTTGTAAAATCCACATCTTATAAACGACGCTGCATATTTTACATTGCAATCAATGAGAGGTGTTTAGAAATTATTTGAAGCTTATTTTAGGGCACATTTCTGCATAAAATACACCAAAAATTAAGCTTCAAGGTACGTCATGTGAACATACCCTAAGGCCATGTTCACATGGCTTAAACCAGGACGTAATTCGGTCCGTAATTACGCGCCGGAGTGCGCCTATTACGGGCTGAAAACGTCCTGGTCATTGCGGTAATCCACAGTTCTCATAGAGAACTATGGATTACGTCTCCTCTCCCTACTCAGTGAATACGCCGAGGGGGGGAGATAATTGACATGTCACTTTCTAGCGGCGTATACGCGCCGCTAGTAATGATTGTCTATGGGCCGGCAAAGTGCAGGCCCCCCGCTCCCGCCCCCGGCCACACGGCGTAATTGCGGGGCGTAATTACGTCCCGCAGTTAAGCCGTGTGAACATAGCCTTACTCTTAGCAGTCACTCTTTACTATGGGTCAAATAGATGATCTTTAACTCACGACCTGTCCCCTACATGAACTGAAAATTACTAGACAGGACATTAGACAATTCCTGTATTTATAGTAGAATAAATAAATTCTTGGATGGAAATTCATATTCGTTGTTATTCAAATTGTCCACTCACCAAACAACATGACAGATTCTATATGATAACTTTGTATCAAGTGTAAAATTGATTATATTGTGCTGAGGGCGTTTAATTTAACAACTCATTAGATTTTAGCTTTGATGTCATTTATGATTAAATACAGCATTCATTAAGCGTGCAGATGTAAACAGGGGAGCTCTGTGCTAGAAAATGATACCAGGCAGTTTTATGTTTACAAGCAGATAAATCCACATTACATCGTCTTAAGTTTTCCTGCTTCCTACACTCATAATTACCATTTAGTTATTTCATATTCCATCCTACGTAGGTTGCTGGCTATCACCACATCACCGTGTCTGGAACCAAAGTCTTCAATTACTGTATAATTTTAGGGGGACTGCTATTAACTCCTACATAGTCTCAAACTCATGTTCCGTTTTAAACTATGATTGGAAATATCTTATACAATTGTAATAATATAACAAGTTATAGAGACCAGGATTCTGGAGAGGGTCTGGATACATTTCTAATGTAAATATACAATTATAGTGACCAGATTCTGGAAAGTCTGATACATTTCTAATGTAATAATATAAATTAAGTGACCAGGATTCTGGAGAAGGTCTGGATACATTTCTAGATGTAATAATATAACAGGTTATAGTGACCGGGATTCTGGAGAAGGGTCTGGATACATTTCTAGATGTAATAATATAACAAGTTATAGTGACCTGTTCTGAGGGCCTGAACATTAGATGTAATAAATAACAAGTTATAGGACGGGATCTGGGGAAGGTCTGGATACATTTCTAGATGTAATAATATAACAAGTTATAGTGACCGAGATTCTGGAGAAGGGTCTGGATACATTCTTGATGTAATGATACAAGTATGTACCAGGATCGGAAAGGGCTGAAAATTTCAGATGTAATATTAAAGTTATGTGACCAGGATTCTGGAGAAGGGTCCGGATACATTTCTAGATGTAATAATATAACAAGTTATAGTGACCAGGATTCTGGAGAAGGGTCTGGAGACATTTCTAGATTTAATATAACAAGTTAAAGTGATCGGGATTCTGGAGAAGGATCTTGATACATTTCTATATGTAATAATATAACAAGTTATAGTGACCAGGATTCTGGAGAAGGGTCTGGATACATTTCTAGAGTGAATTAACTGGAGCTCTGACCACTGTAAGCATATATTATTGAGTAAATCAACCATGTTTAACACTCACTACCGCAGTGCTTAAAGTTGAATTTTCACTTTAAAATCCCTTTTCTTCATGTAGATCAAAAGGAGTAATGTTCCTCATTAGAGAGAGGCATCTTGTAGGTTTATGGAGACTTATCCAGCATTCTACTCTGCACTGATGAGAGGTAAGCACCCTGTCTGCAGATAGGTTTCTGGTATGGCTTTGCTCCTGGTTATATTGCAAGGCTCAGTAAGTCAAATGGTACTTGAGGAACACAACATCCAATATATGGTGCTGCAGAGTTCTAGCACTTTTCCCTTGAGCTTGTTTGAATGCATGTAGCTAAAAAATGCAAAGCGTATTAAGCAGATATAAATGTTGTACTAGAGGGAGAATCAAAAGTCCCAGAACACTCTTTTATGTCAAAAACAAAAGGGAAAATGACATATATGTATACCTCAACAAGCATTGAAAAGTTGTTGTTTTTGTCCATAACCGCCATCTTGAATGCCGCCATTTAGGATCCAAGGCACATTTTTTTCAACAGGAAAGGTGATCATGTAACATATCGAAGAAAACCACATTTGTCTCAGAAATAGATTGCTGCAATCAGATTTGCAGTGTCTCTTGTGGTTGAAATGGTATCAACACAGCATCAGCTATTTGATATGTTCATTGTCTTATCCTTGGTGCTGAACACAGAGCAGAAGAACCCACATGAGAACTTTCTGTGTTGACAACTTTTGAACCACAAGAGATCTGTTTGTGGCAGTTGATATCTGAGACAATTCTGATCTTCTTTGATCTGCTACACGAACACCTTCCTATTGGTAAAACTTGCCCTTGATCCAACATAGTGGCGTCAAGATTGTGGCTATGTTCCAGACATAGCCCAAAACGTAAGCCCCGTCACCCATTACTTGCTTGGCAGGAGCATAACTTAAAGCTCTGGGGCTCCAATCCAAAATCTATAAAAGGACCTAAACCTACTGGTGTAGTTGTATGTGACTCGGGTTCCCTTGGGCCCCCTCTTGCGGCCGGTAACAACTGCTGTCTCTGCAACGCCCTACAGCTACGACCCTGTTGCTGGGGTATTCATATACTGTACGTCATTTTCCTTTTTTTTCTTAAATAAAAAGGTATCTTAGGACTTTTGACTCACCCTGTATAGTGAGCGTCCACCTTTGACACATTCGCTTTTGAGTCATTTCGTTATATGCCTTTATAGAGTTCAATCAACATACAAGAAGTTCTTAAGCTCTCCTACTGGCAACCACAGGCAGGCAAAAATTTCTCTTTCAACTCTTTCTCCATGCCAGAGATTTGGAGTTTTAGAGCAAAAAAACCCTCTAAAATTCATCGAAATTTGCTTCCATTTGTATGAAATAAACAAATTTTTTTTCAAGGTAAATATTCAGGTTGAGACTTTTAATTTAGAGATGCAAATTAACAAAAAAAAAAAATCGAAAAAAATGCTATTTTTATTTTTGTATAACTTTTATCATCAATTGTTTTAGTACAGAAAGAAAAGAATTCACAGGAGCCCCAGAGAGCGCACGTCACGTCTGTGCGTATTTCAAGGTTGATTTCCATTTGAAATATTTTCAAAACATTTACGTTTCGAGTTTTTTCTCTCGCTGTTGCCCTTTGTTGCCTTAGAAAACAGTTGACTGTTCTACTTACTTTTGCAGGACCTTCCATCACTTGCCAGACTGAATCCGGTTTTGCATCGACAGGTCCTTGTTTTGTAGTTGGATCCGAGCAAGCAGATGTGTGCGCAGCCCCCCGGCATGCCATCTGGGTTATTTTCACATGCGTGGCTCCTGACTGCAAGAAATCATGGCAAACATCACGTTCAAATTGCTTTATAAAATCAACATTATTTACTTCAGTATCTGGAAGTCACTGACAACAAAATTGATGTTATTTTACCAGTGACTGCCTTAACTGTTCGTCATGAATTAAACATATTAGTTTAAATAGGAGCATTTCGGATCCTTCCTCCATCTACTTCTTCAGTGCTGTAAAGTGAATAAACAGTTTGAATGTGTCCACCTAATATTAAATGTTACGGTGCTAATGAATGTATTAATAGTATTTCACATGCTAAAAAAGCAGTTCGGGCTTCGGGACTGCTCTTTTGTAGGAACAGGAAGTTGTTACCAAAGTCCGCTGTTATGTAGGAACCACTTTTGGAGAAATTGACACCCACCTCCATAACAGTATACACAGACATTAAATCTGTTTCAATGCTTTGCATTAAAAAAAAAAAAAAATGTCCCTTTGTTTTATCCACAAAGGTGAAAAGTGTAAACTACAGCACAAATAGTCATTGAAAACAATGGGTTGTGGATTCCAGCTTGGATACCCGTCAGAATCCACAGGACAAAAACTCTGGGCCTCATGTATGAAAACTCTCTAGGGCTAAGACTTTCCTTGTTGCCCAGAGCAACCAATAAAAGCTCATAGCAACCAATCAGAAGTCATAACAACCAATCAGAGCTCATAATAAGCAAACAGAGCTCATAGCAACCAATCAGAGCTAATAGTAATCACAGCTCATAGCAACCAATCAGAGGTCCCCTTTCATTTCATTTAGTGCTCTTAAATAATGAAAGCTGAGCTCTGATTGGTTCTTATAAACTCTGATTGATTGGTTTGAGCTCTGATTGATTACTATGTGCTATGACTGGTTGATATGAGCTCTGATTGGTTGTTATGGGCTCTGATTGGTCGTGATGAGCTCTGATTGGTTGCTATGAACTTTTGTTTGGTTGCTTTAGGTTCTGATTGGTTTCTATGCGCTCTGATTGGTTGTTATGAGCTCTGATTGGTTGATATGGGCTCTGATTGATTGCTATGGGCTCTGATTGGTTGCTATAGGCTCTGATTGGTCGCTATGAGCTCTGATTGGTCGATATGAGCTCTAATCAGTTGCTATTAGCTCTGATTTGTCCTTATGAGCTCTGATCTGTTGCTATGAGCTCTGATTGGTCGCTATGAGCTCTGAAAGCTTACTATGAGCAACAAAGAAAGTGTTAAACCTATACAGTTTTCATACTTGTCCCCTCTGTGTGATCACACACTTACAGTTTTAATTTATTTTAAAGAGGAAATCCTGAACTAAAGTACAAAAAAATTTAATTTCTAAGCACATTATATTTATTGAATGATTGCGGTGCTTACCTGAGGGCTGGGTGCGTTTGTGATAGATCTTTATCCCACGGACATTTTCCAGCATTAGTAATGTCTGGACATCTGTGTTATTGAATCTGTTAATTTTCAGGATATTGGAAGTGTCCAGGTTGGTTGTATACAAATAGTTTTCAAACAGTGATAATCCATAGACTTGACTGACCTACAAAAATATGGAAGGTAGAAATAGTTCTTAGAGGGGTCCTTAGAGGAGTGATTTCCTCTCATCCATCCATTCTTCCATCCATCGACCCATTCATTCATCCTCTTGTACAATTTTGTATTCATTTTTTATTCATTTTCTCATTCATTTATATAATTATCAATTTTAAAAATATAAAAATAAAAAAGTAAAAATAAAATAGTAAAAAATATAAAGCTGACCTCCCCGGCAGCCCTGTTGTCATCATGCTTTTCAGTAAAGCTTCTCTGAACATGCCTAACAATTGCTATTTATGTAAAGATGTAGCAGAGCTCAGTTTCGTAAGCTGTAGATAAACCTCCTACACAGTGTCAGACTAAGGTGCGTTGGATCCACAGGTGGAGATGATTCTAGGGGCCACCAGTTGAGTTGTTTTGGGGGCCACAGGTGGGGTTTATTTTAGAGGCCTTTCCTACAGCTACTGTCAATGACTGTACATGCCTCCTATATTTTTTAGAACTCGAGCAGAACCGAACATTTTACTGTTCGTTCGAGTAAATGTTTGCATTTTACATAACGTTTAACACGATATTTTAATAGTTTTCATGCCCGGTGTCGCCACGGCAGTTTTAAGGCGCATTACATCAGTGTAAAGTGCGCCTGAAAGTACGATCCTCTCAAAACTGGCATCAGGTATACCGTGCTTAGGAAACATAATGAAGATCATGTATACCCATACATTCTGATTGTCTTCCCTGGTGCTTTATGGGATCTTCCAGCAAAACAATGAGACATGTCACACGGCTAGAAATGTCTAAAATTGGTGTTAAGAGCACAACCCCTGGCCCCCTAATTCACCAGGCATGAACCCAGTTAAGCATCTGTGGGACTACCTCGATGGTGGTGTTGGCTCTAGGGATCCTCGCCCACGCAACATCCAGCTGCTGTGGGATACAGTTAACATTTCTCCAGGTACTTGGGAGACCCTGCCTGGAAGATCCAGGTAGGGTGTCCCAAGTACCTGGAGAAATGTTACTTGTATCCCACAGCAGCTGGATGTTGAGTAACTGCCATCCCATCTAGCTACTGTCCCTGCTGTACACAGCGGTTATTCAGGCTATAAGCTGGTCACAATAAACTGACTCTCTCTCTCTTTCTTTCTTTCTCTCTCTCTCTCTCTTTCTCTATCTCACTATCTCTCTATCTTTCCTCAAAAGTTCACATACCACAGCAGAATTTTTGCTTTTTAGACCTTTTTTCAGAGAATATCAATGATAACACCAAAACTGTTTTTCACTCATGGTTCGTGGTTGGGTGAAACCATTTATTGTCAGACTACTGTGTTTTCTCTTTTTAAATCATAATGATGACCAAAAACATCCAAATGACCCTGATCAAAGGTTCACATACCCCAGTTCTTAATACCGTGTATTGCTCCCCCTAACATCAATGACAGCTTGAAGTCTTTTGTGGTAGTTCTGGATGAGGCTCTTTATTTACTCAGATGGTAAAGCCGCCCATTCTTCTTGGCAAATAGCCTCCAGTTCCTGGGCTATCTTGCATGAACTGCGCACTTGAGATCTCCCCAGAGGGGCTCAATGATATTGAGGTCAGGAGACTGAGATGGCCACTCCAGAGCCTTCCCTTTGTTCTGCTGTAGCCAATGACAGGTCTACTTGGCCTTGTGTTTTGGATCGTTGTCATGTTGAAACGTCCAAGTACGTCCCATGCGCAGCTTCCGGGCTGATGAGTGCAAATTTGCCTACAGTATTTGCTGATAACGTCCTGCATTCATCTTTCCTTCAACTTTGACAAAGTTTCCTGTGCCGTTGTAGCTCACACGTCCCCCAAAACATCAGCGCTCCACCTCTGTGCTTTACAGTAGGAATGGTGTTCCTTTCATCATAGGCCTTGTTGAAACCTCTCCAAATGTAAGGTTTATGGTTGTGGCCAAAAAGTTTGATTTTGGTCTCATCACTCCAAATTACCTTGTTGCAGAAGTTTTGAGGGTTGTCTCTGTGCTGTTTGGCGTATTGTAGGGGAGATACTTTGTGGAATTTGCACAGTAATAGCTTTCTTCTGGCGACTCGACAATGCAGCCCATTTTTCAAGTGCCTCCTTACTGTGCATCTTGAAGCAGCCGCACCACTAGTTTTCAGAGAGTCCTGTGTTTCAGCTGGTGTTAGTTGTGGGTTTTTCTTTGCATCCCGAACAATTTTCCTGGCAGTTGTGGCCGAAATGTTTGTTGGTCTCCCTGACCGTGGTTTGGTTTTTACAGAGCCCCTGATTTTCCATTTGTTAATCACAGTTTGAACCCTGCTGACTGACATTATCAATCTCTCCTTGTATCCCTATCCTGTTTTATACAATGCAACTACCTTTTCCTGCAGATCCGTTGACAATTCTTTTGCTTTCCCCATGACTCATAATCCAGAAACATCAGTGGCTGGATGAAAGATGCAAGAGTCAGTCTGGATCCCAGAATCTCACTCAGCTTTTATGCACACACACTGATTACAAGCAAACAGGTCACAGGTGAGGATGTTACCTTTAGTAGCCATTCAAACCCATTTGTGTCAACTTGCATGTTGACAGGCCAAAATCAACAGGGTGTGTGAGCTTTTGATGTGGGTCATTTGGATGTTTTTGGTTGTCATTATGATTTAAAAAGAGAAAACACAGTAGTTTGACAATAAATTCCTTCACCCAATCACTAACCATGAGTGGAAAAAAGTTTTTGCTTTATCATTCATAGTCTCTGAAAAAAGGCCAAGAAAGTAAAAATTATGTTGGGGTATGTAAACTTTTGAGCACAACTGTGTATGTAATCTACAAAAATTTGTCCTGATACTAACCCACTTACTGTATGCCATTAGAATATACAGTGTTCTAATAACACGGGATGCATAATGTAAATAGATAAAGAAACAAAAATTCCATGTATAAAATAGACCATGAACTCAAAGAATACAAAAAAACACAAATCGATTTAAAACTCCAGCAATTCCAGTTATTTTTTTGTTTTATACGAGTACATTTCTCCTCGGTGTTTCAACTCGAGTTGAATTCATTTGCTCGGTTTTCAGTAACCGGTGCACATCAAAGTGAACCTTGACACCAATTGAAACCCTTACTTACTAAAAATAGCTCCAATCCTTATGAACAGGTCAGTTCATTTACATTTTTGTTACAACAGATTTACAATGTTGTCTATAAACCTTGTCTTATGTAATTTTTATAAGCATGAAAATTAATACATTATTTACATGGGACCAAGCCCAGATTTAACTGCTGATTAATGCATTTATAGCTTCCTGAAATGGAGGCTTTCCAACCAATTATAAAACGTATTAAAGGAAATGGTGGAAAGATTTAATGGTTGCTGCTCTTTATTTAATTAATTTATTTTTAAAAAATACAATATTTGTAAAAAATTACAAAACATAAAGGGTTTCGGAAATGTAAATTTAGGATTTGCCTTAGTCTTTCTCATTTGCATAAAGTGTGTATTGCTCTAGTTCATTGAGCAGATTTTCTATGTATATTTATAATTTCCCGTTAATTATTACTGCCAAAGTGTTCGTCAGTGAAACAGTTGTTTCTGTATTTACTTTCTATTGCCAAGAAGCCATTGTCAAAACATTCTATCATTTCATTTAAATAAATGTGCCCACCATTTTTGTATCACAAATTTGTATTTTGCATTGTGTAATTTATACTTTGTTATCCTGTGTATATCTATAGATGTATCAATCAGCCATAACTATAATACCAACCAAACCAGCTCTGGCTCATGGAGTCATACACCTCTACAAAATATCTTTAGCATGTCTTCTGACTTTAGCAGCAGATCCTTCAAGCCCTGTAAGTTTGGAGATAGGGCCTCCATAGATGAATCTCTCACAGAAACATATCAAAGAAAGGCCCTACTACTAAAATATAACTTTTAATCAAATCACTTAAAAAAATCTATCCAACAAATACTATAATAATACTGCAGTCATATAGCAGAAACAGGAACACAAATCCTCCTTTAAACATATCAATACACATCAAAGGTCCTCCTAAATTCAGGCAGTATCACAATCTTCAGTATAAACTGTAAAAAATAATGTTACTCATGATTGGATGACCACTCCTATTGATGAGAAGGATTCTAGATACAAAAACACATCATAAATTTGATATACCTCCATCTCACCCTACACTGATACCTAAGGACAAAAAAGGGACGGCCCCATTCACCGGTGGCTGGCCCTATGTATCCATTCTAGCAATAGAAGATACCACAATATATGAGGAAAAAACTTCTGCATAAGTTTTTAATTCAAATCCAAATGTTTTTTTTCCTTTAAAAATAAGCAAAGGACAACTCATCCTGACGCGTTTCCCACCAGAGACAATATATTCAGCGTTCATCCAGGGATTGAAATTCCGATATGCATTAGATGGACCCACAATAGAGTCTCATCATGCCCAAATGAGCTAAAGTGCAGCTTTGATATGTTTCTGTGAGAGATATTTCTATGGGCTGGAGTATTAGTGGTGTCTGTGATTTTGTCCTCCATAGATGGACTTGCTTCTCTAGCACATCTCATAGATCCTCTTGAGATCAAGGGAATTTATGGATGTAGCAAAGATTACTTGGCATAGATAACTTATTGCAGCAAGTTGTCAGGACAAAAGAAAAGCTATTATAAAGTATTGAAGATATGGTTCTGTGGCACAGTATCATGCCTTAAATGACAAGTTAAAGGGGTTGTCTCATCACCATCACAGAGCCAAAAGCAGCTTCAGATTCATGCATCCTGTCTCTTCCACATCAGGCTGTGTGTGGTTCCATAGCAGTGATTAGAATATCAGCTACGTATTCACAGCTCTTCTAATTGCATGGACATAAGAGCAGGAGATTTTATCTATAGTGCAGGGGGTGTCAGAGCGCAAAGTCAACAAAAGTAATTAATCACCTTTGTTTGTTAGAGATAACACACTGTGTTCTCAAGCTACCAGTGTCCTATGTGCCGACCTGTGGTGACTTCACACCCTGCTCTCAGATCAGGCAAAGAGCAGAGACAGTAGCGGAGAGCAGGTTGGCAACCTAGAGAAACCTGTGTGCACTCAGAGTAGATAAAATCTCTCTTATCTCCTCACCAAATCAAAATAAACAGAGCAATACAATGCAATCCTGTATATACTCGCATATAAGCCGACCCAAATATAAGTCGAGGCACCTAATTTTACCACAAAAAACTGGGAAAACTTATTGACTCAAGTATAAGCCTAGTATAGGAAATGCAGCAAGTAAGTAAATGATGCCCCTTCATTAACCAGGACAGACAGCCATAGCAAAGAGTAGCAACTAGAGGACTTGGTGCCATGATGTATGAAATGATTGTCCCTAGTAATTAGCCACATTACACACACACAACTTAGCTACATGCACGTGACACACATAAGGGCCTGCTACATACACATTACACACAGTTCTGCTGAAGGCACCTAGAACACACACAAACAAGGCTCTGCTTCAGCTCATCCATCAGTGATCACAACCAGTACAGCAGAATTCTGCATATGTTGAAAGCTAATCTTTTTAGTGACACAACCCTTTGAGACATTTTTGATAAATTTTATTCAAATTTTTATAGAATGTAAAATGACCATAAAAACGCAATTTTGCTGTTTGGAATTTTTTTTCGCTGTTCAGTGTATGGGATAAGTGATGTCATATTTTAATAAATTGTAATTTTTCCGAAGTGGTGATACCAAGTATGTGTAACTTTTTTATTATTTTTTTTATTTGTAAAATGGCGAAAGGGGGGTGATTTGAACTTTTAATTTTTTTAAAAAAAATTCTACATGAAAATTATTTTTTTTTTATTCAGCTTTGAGTCCCCTAGGGCGCTTCACCACTAGGGGACGCAATCGTTAATATAGCCTAATGCATTCCATAGACAATGCACTAAGGTGTACCAAGATGGTGGTTTCCCCATGGCAGTGATGGAAGCCTTCACAAGGCTTCCTGCTGCCATGTTTATTGATCGGATCCCTGTGCAGCACCGTTTCTCATTGATTTAGATGCCATGGCCATCTTTTCCGCGGCATCTAAAGGGTTAAACAGCGCGGGTGGGTGGCGGTGCCTCCCCCTTATCCCCCGCACCTCCCTCCCTCCCGTGCTGTAACCGCCAGGTGTTAGCTGCAATTAGCCGCTAACACCCGCCGGCTGTGTAATGGGATCGCAGAGCGATCCTGCTGCAAAACCCTCTAGCTACCCTGGTCCAGGGTCGTTAAGGGTTTAATTTTATGGCTGATCAGAGTATTTACAGATATATTAGAAAATGCTAATCATCATGATAATTGACTTTTCTTTCCAACAAAACCCCCAAAAATTTGCACGGAAATTGGTAAACATGAAATATAGCTTAAAATGTATCAGGGTGTCGTCTTTCCAGAATGCATGACTGCACTAGAAACTCTATAGAGAAGGTTAAAGAAAATATTTTTTAAACACAATTTTTTTACTTATTTAATTAAAAAAAATAATCTCCATTCTGATAATTAATGTCCTCTTATCAGCTACGAGTTAGAAAATGTCAAAAAGATCTATACTTTCTAGACTACTATATTTACATAAATTATTGTATTCATATGTTCAAAATACATTGACCAACAATAAGTGTTTAATGTTACAATGCAAAAATTGATATATAATTTTTTAAATAATTGTTTGCATGCAAGATTCTTAGGGCAGAAAATTTGCAAAGCAAATTGAGCATTTATCTAATTTTCAAGAGGAAATGAGAAGCTCTTTTACTGCCACAAGCCCTTGTTGGTATTTGTTTAACAGTATTCTCATAAATATCTAAGAAGCAAATAATGTAACACTTGTGCCCACATGAAACAGCTGCTAATTACTTCTCCTCATTTGTGTGAAGCACACCACTGGCAGGCTTCTCGATTTAGCTTTTGGAAGAGATAGTAATAGGTTTTTAATTTCACGGCTATCCCTCAGGTTAAGACAATCACACAGAGATTTCAAAAATGATTATATTCTCTTTATGTAAGTGAAACTTAAGCCCTGTCCTTGTACGTATCCTGTATAAAGTGACTGAAGGTACAACTTACCGCAATGAAACACTAAAGAATAATGCAAAGAGCAGAAGGGATGATTTGGGAGTCGCTAAATACAGTAATGGGGTCTACAACTACCCCGTTTAACCTCAATGACCTTGACTATAAATTGAGTTCAACAGAGGTTTGTCACTGAAAGAAAAACTAAAACGTAACTTTCACTAAATATCTTTAGAAAAACCAGATTAATAGTGCTATAACTTTTTGATATACTTAGTAACCACAAGGTAGTCTGGAGGAATTAATAGTAGCCACTTTAGGGTATACAGAGACCACCAAAACATTTAGTAGGCTTTATTTTACTCACAGTACCAAGATGATGGTGCGTAGATTGATATCCACTCTTCAGTAGATACCCACACCCAAATTGAGGAAGGAGATGGCACAATGACACCCTAATAAGATCCTGCTATGTTCTACCTAACCAGCGGGGTTGTTATATATATACATATATATATTTTTTTTTTACTCTTGTGATCAATAAGTATGCTCCGAAGCAAGGATAAGTCTCTATGTATTTGGATAAGCCTCTGTTGTTGCTGTGTCTCTTTTTGACTATACACAGTATATATATATATTATATATATTATATATATATTATATATACTACTATATATAATTATAACAATTTTTTACTCTTGCGAAAATAAGTAATATATATATATATATATAATATATATATATATATATATATATATATATATATATATAAATATATATAATATATATATATTTGTCTTGAATGTCCAAGAGCCCGCCCCATCCCCAAAAATCAATAAATACAAATATTGCAATATATTTACTTTTTATTTTTCCCATATGTAGATGAGAATACAGGTCTCCTAAATTGCTAGTATTGTTTATAAAGGCTGCTAAAACTTTAGAAAAACATCATTTCTGATTTTTTGGAGGTTTTTTTAATGTATTAACTCACCTCTTGTCCATGTAATATTACATGCCTGTTCCTTCCTTCATAATCGGCTACTTCCATAGTGTCCAAGTAGATATCTGCCCAATATACCAGTCTATTAACAAGATCCAGAGTGATTGCGACTGGTTGTTCAACCTTGGAAACAGCTATTCTTGTTCTGTTCCCTCCATCTAAATCACAGCGTTCAACTTTAGCTACATTGCCATAATCGGTAAAAAACAGCTTCCTGTGAAAAGAAAGACAAAAAAATCAATGCAATAAAAAGTAAGAACATAATAATACTGCAAAAGTATTATCTGCAGATCAATCATATGAACAATATTGCTTTAGTGATAAAGAAACCTAAAGTTACCAGTAGGTTATAGATGTTGCAAAGATAAACTTAACAGATAGTAATCACTGATGTCGCGGTAAAGAAAGTTATCTAAACTTTTTTTTATGGCTTTTCAATGACTTTCGTTGTGATCTAAAAACAGATAACACAGAAAGCTGTGATATTATGGTCAAGTTAGACTTTGCTCCCTCCATACATGCTTTTTGCGTGTATGTGATGGTTGAACAAAAATTCTATAATTTTTTCCACCATCCAGTAGTGGTGAGCACCAGATATATACTGAAGACAAGAGTGCTGTTGTTTTTGTAAAAAATAAAAAGATCTTCTAATCTTCTAGTCAAATTTATTTCAGAACTGCCCCATATGTCCACCTGTACTGGTGGGTGAAGGTTTCAACACAACATCAATAATGTACAGATGAAGCAGAGCTTAACTTGACATTTAGCACATTTTCATACTCTTGGCACAGAACTTTAGCTCAAACTTTTGATGCTTTCAAAAGCCTTTTGGTGTAATGACATAAAATATCCTGCAGCAGCAAATTATTTCTGACAAGTATATTTAGCATATTTCCTAGGTATGTATGGTGCAGGATTGGTGTTGGCTCGAACTCACAACTAATACATAGCTTCAATGGCTGGGACTGAAGACTCATTAGATGTCATCTTCATTAGATACAGCAACAAGTACTATAAGTGGTTTTACAGACGGGAGGGAATTCCTCTGTAAGTCCCCATGTGATGTGATTGGGGAGAGCCAATGGGTTAAGAAATATGTGTTTTTTTCCCTTACAACATGTTTTTATTTTAAAAATAATAAATAAAAAAAAATCGACAACATTGGGTCTGACTCAAACTATATATAAATGAAAATCACATTATTTTTCCTCAATTTTTTTTAATAGCTTCTGAAATAAAATACCTTGTCATCTTTTCCACATAGTCTTATACCGTATGTTCCCTAAAATGGTGCCATTGACAAATACAACTCCTGTAAAAGACAAGCCCAGGTGAAGCTTTCTTCTGGATCAACACTAGAGCACAATGGGCTGAACTAGATGAACATCTGTCTTTTTTCAGCCTTACAAACAATGTAACTACAGTATGAAGAATATAAAGAGTATTCTGGAATATTCAGAATATAAAGAAGTTATGGCTTTGATAATATGGAGATGAAAAAATGGAAATAAATCTATGCACTGCAGTCTTCAAGGGGTTGTGTTACCAAGTTATCACATTTATCACTTATTTACAGGATAGGTGATAAATGTCTTATCTCTGGGGGTCACACCACTGTGACCCCCACTGATTGCTAAAATGTGGTACAGAGACGTTTCACGGCTTTGAATAGATCAGCAGTCAAACATGCGCAATAAAGTATCTGATGGTCGAGTACAGCGCTTGACTAATGTCATAGATCCCCGGGACTTTAAATGGAGCAGTACACATGTTTGAACCTCACTCTGTTTAAAGCCTACCTTGCTGTTCAACTGAAGCTAGGAATGATGAGAGACTTGGCACCCCTGTTTTAGGGATTGGTGTGACCCCAAATGATCAGACATTTCTCACCAATTCTTTGACACCCGCCGATAATTGCCTGGAATTGAGTCGGCTCGATTCCGTGCTGTTTAACCCTTTATGTGCCGCGGTGCACACGACCGCGGCATCTAAGTGGATGAAAAATAGTGCCATGCACAATTCCTCACTGTGATAGGGACTACCACGGTGAGATTGTGTGGTCCCAATCATTTTACATGGCAGCTGGAGGCCTTGTGAAGGCTTCCATTGCCACTATGTCTCTCGTCTTAGTACTTGCCCAGGGAGAAAGTAGTAAAAAAAAGCATCTTTTTTTATTCCCACTCTATAATGTCATCATTAAAATATAACATAAATGATATCCCGGGAGTGCTAGAACTCTTTTAAAGAAAGAAAAGAATTCTAAGCACCAAAATACATTTTTATTGTATATATTCTTATATAAAAATTTTAATATAATAATATATAATATATATATATATATATATATATATATACATTTTTTTTAATATGTCATTTTCTAAAAAAAAAAAAGTTACATATATTTGTTATTCCCACGTCCAAAAATCCCATTTATTAAATATAACTAATTTATCCCGGTGCTAAACATTAAAGAAAAAAACTTCCATCACCAAAAAACATTTTTTTGGATTTGATCCCTTAAAACTGTAATAAAAGTGATAAAAAAGTAATACGTATTCCAAACTGGTGCCAGTAAAAAGTAAACTTCAGCCCGCAAAAAAATGCCTCGTCACTGAAGTCCGTAGGTAGAAGCATAAAAAAGTTATTGGACGCAGAAAATGGTGCTGTGGCAAAAAATTTGAAAAATAGAAAATGTCTGGATTTTTTTTATGGTACCAAAACATAAAGAACATGCTACATGTTTGGAATTGCTGGAAACATATCATCCTGTAGAATACAGATAACACATCATTTATACCGAAGATTGAATGCTGTAAAAACAAAACTCCTGCAAACATGGCGCAAGTAAGGTTTTTTTCACATTTTTTCCCATTTTGAATTTTATTTACGGTTTCCAGTATATTCTATGATACGGTGAATGACACCATTAGAAAGTACATCTTATCCTGCAAAAAAAAGCCCTCATATGTCTATGTAGATGGAAAGATAAAAAAGTTATTGCTTTGGGAAAGCGAGGAAAGAAGGGGTTGGGAAGGGGTGAAAAATAAGCTACAATATTAAACATGCAGTCTGATCAGCCATAGCAGGAAGAGATCAGCAGACTTAGATTCAGTATAACTTGTCACTTATCGATAGCAATCTTTTCCAGTTCTGGGCTTCAGAGTCCAGTGGGTGGTGTTAATTAGTGATTGACATCTATCTGTAATTGCATACCTTTATAGGGAAGGCTGCTAATAATTAAGCAAAACAACCCACTGGACTTCCAAGTGGTGTTCTTTGAATTTGTTCTTGTTCAGTTTGACATTCATTCAACCAAACTTGTGAAAAACTTCAGGTTCAGGACATCCAAACCCTGATTTTTTTTTTTCCGCAGCCCTAAACCTAATGCTGCCCCTTAGAGTTGGGGATAGGGATTATTATGGGTTCTATGCATTAACCTACCATTTCTTGTTGTTCTAGATCCACATGACTCCTGTTGTGGCATCACTTTGGTCTCATGTCACTCCCAATTCACGCAACCAAAAAATTATGTGGGACCGGAGCTGATTCCATACTAGGAGCCCTGCCAGATCTGGAGTGCCATGAAACAAGTTCATCCTTAAAATCCCAGGAAAACCTTAACTTCAAAATTAGTGTTAGAGAAGATTTTTTGCCAATTTTTACCAAAATTTAATGTGGGACAACCTGATTTGGCTGGATTTAGGTCAAATTTGACATCAACCTGAATTCGAAAGCACATCACTACTCCTAAGCATAGAAAGAACATGGGTTGTAAACTATTTTTTTTAATTCAAATTTCAGGCTATACTGAATAATTTTCCATAAAACTATATACATACTTCTGCTCAACTACTTCTGTTCTATAACATGATGCCCATAGAATGGACTGCAGTTTCATGGTGAAAGGTTCCATCTATTGTTTGACTATAGCTTGTAAGGAAATGTTATATTACTTGGCACCCTTTCAAACAAAAAGGTAACCATTTCATTTGCAGCCATAGTTATTCCATTAGAATGGGATCCCCTCCCTCCACTCTCTATATGCTTATATCTCCTAAATGGGGGTTTCCCATAAAAGCATCCATATAAGTGAATAGACTTTCATCCAATTTTTTATGCTGTTTTTTTTATTTCTTCACTTTTTGCATCAAGTTCTATAGATTCTTGCCTAAGATGCAAAAGGTTAGGTTTCTAGAATAAATACACCTTCATATTCTCTCCAACAACCTTTAATTTAGATTATAACTAGGCTAATGACATGTAAATTACCTAATTGCATATGCATTAGATACACTCTCAAAAGTCAGTCTTTAATGTGTTTTGTTGCCCATCTGCGCATTACATAGCATTATAAAGAGTTGTTAAAAGGAATTGCACCGCACTCATATGAAACAAAGAAGATTGATTGTTTTCAACCTTTCGTACTTAAGAGGTTTTGCAAAGCGGTGCATTAGCAGTACTTAAACCAGTAAAACCCCAGCTCACCCATATCTCAAAGAACATATTGTTGTTCTTAGCAGATTATATAATCTGCAAAAAGGCCTCCATGGATTCGAAACTTTACACATTGCTGTAAACAGTACAGTACAATCTAAAAACAATTTAGGAGATCAGTGAAAGTAAATCTCCATGTGAAAATGCTATTTTTTTCTTAGAACTTACTGTGGTTGTGCAATCAATAAGCACACAGGTATTATACTGGGAGTAAAGACTCAATGCCTTGCCCATTCCTAATGCAGACTACTCTACTTAAATGTTACTTAGTACGGTTGAAAAAAGGCATGACCATCAAGTTCAACCAAGGCTGGGGAAAGATGTGGATGAAGGGAGGGGTAGAGCGAATTTTTAAGCTTTGTTCTCCTACTGATGAAGACTTTGGAACCCATAAGATGAGAACCAATCTGCCATAAATAAATATCCCATTCCTGATCCCATAATTGCCATCAGACTGGATCTACGGCTACATAGGTATTAATATTATTTAGTAGCTATGTAAGCCTTTCTTGAAACCCTCAACTGTTCCTGCCATGTCCAGTTCCTCAGGCAGCTATTAAACAGATGAATTCACAAAGCAGGCTTTAAATTTCCCCTGGGGATTAAAAAACGACAAGGGATATATTTTGGTTGGGTCAGACGCCTTTTTTTTTGCACATTTTGCCAATTTTTAAAGGCGCCCTGAAAAATTAAAGAAACCTGTTTTTACTGCGGGTCCCTTGATTTAGCCCCTTTCTAGCTTTCAAGGGACACTTTTTGGCTCAGGGTTAAACCCCTTTTAAAGGGGCTTACCTGTTCCACATTTTTGTGCCTGGGTTTGGCCCTATCGAAGCTTAAAAGGTTTTATCTTCGTAAAAATTTTTAAATACTACACCCCACACCCCCCAAATTTTAAGGGCGCATTTTAAAAGGGCCTACAGGTTTCTTGGGAAAAGGCCTGATATTGGAAATTGGGGCCTTTTTTAAAAATAGAGCGAACGGGGCTGCACCAGTTTTCGGGCTGAAAAGACGCCAGACCTCTAGCGCAGCCCCATTCATACAGGTCACCCTAAATTTCCTTTTTTTTCCCGGCAACAGGGGAAACCCCTTTTTTGTTCTTTTTGGGGGTTTTTAAAACAGTTACAAACACAACCCGCTCAATAACAGTTCAATCCAAACCCCTCCATCACAAAAGCTCAATTAAAAACCCCTTTTTCCTCGCTTCAATAACAACCCCTTCTAAAACACTCAGCTTTCCCTCATACAGCTCAAAAACACAGGGTTTTTATCACCACTCCATCACACCGCTCATTCACACAAACTCAATAACACCCTTCTTTCACCAACTCCTTTACACCAAACTTTAATAAAAACTTTTATCACTCGCTCCCTTTACACAAAACTCAAAAACAAAGTTTTATCATTCAGGGTCCATCACACAGTTAAATTTAAATCAGGTTTCACAAAACCCGCTCTATCACACAGTTACATCACTCAGCTCTACCACAGTTACATCACACAGCTCCATCACACAGTTACATCATACAGCTCAATTTAAACAGTTCTTTCCCCTCCAAACTCCCAAACACACAGGTTTTTTCATCACTCAAACCTTTCCACATCAGTTAAAAATTCACACCACCATCACCCCAGTTTTTAAAACCTTTCAGATCAATAACACAGTTCTCTCAGCTCCATCACTCAGCTCCATCACACAGTTCCCTCACAAAAGTTTTTAAAACTTTTTCCCCACCGGCCACTTTTATTAGGTAACCATGCTTTTGTTAAAAGGGGGCCCCCTTTTTCCTTAAAAACTGGGCCCCAATTCTTGTGGCATAGATTCCCCCAAAGGTTTTTTCAACGATTCAATTGGTAACCCGGGGGCCCAAAAGGGGGTGCCCCAAAAAAATATTCCCCCCCCTTTACAACCCCCCACCCAACCCTGAACCGTTATTTCAAGGCCCGGATGGATCCATTGGTTTTAAGTTGTTTACGCCTTTTTTGAAAAACACCAACCCCCCAAAGGGCGCAAACGAAATTTGGGGAAATCCCTCAGACCTCAACGTTTTTCCAATCTTCTACTGTCCCAATTTGCTTGGGCAAAATTTTTGGGCCCCGTTTCCCGTTCTTAGTGAAAGGAGTGGCCCCGGGGTGGTCTTCTGCTGCTGAAACCCCTCCCTCAAAATTCGCCAACCCGGTTTAAATTTAGAGATTTCCCCTTCTGTTTTTATTTGGTTTTTAAAGGGTTTGGCCCATTTTGAGTCACGTTTCCTTTCTAACGTCGAAACCCGATTGCCCATCTTCCCCTTTTACCTCTGGCCCTAAAAAAGGGATTTCCGCCCACAGGACTGCCCGCTCACTGGATTTTTTTTTTCTTTTTCGGACCATTCCCGGGAAACCCCAAGTTGGGTTTTGCTGAAAATCCCCGGGGATTTTGCAGTTTCTGAAATTTCTCAGGGCCAGCCCTTCTGGGAACCAAAAACCATGCCTTTCAAAGGGACTCAAACACCTTTCTTTCCCCCTATGATTCCCGGCTTGAATGCCGGGGATTGTCTTGACCATTTTCTACATGCCCCAAATGCACGAAATTGCCGCCATGTGAAGGGCCCGAAATTTGAAATTAAAAGTGTTTTTAAGAGCGTTGGCAGGTTAACCCAAAAAAAGTGGGGCCCGGGGAGGTTTAAACCCTTATCAAAAAAAATGAAAAAAAAAAAAAAAAAATAGGTGGCTCTCACAATATTGTGACACAAAAAATGTGATTTTTTTGTTTAGGTGGCAAGTATGTATTATGCACATGAGCAGGGGCCTGTTAAGGAGGGTATCATGTAAAATAGAATGTAGTTCACTTTCTTCAGTTGACATATTAGATTATTAAAGGATTTGTCCAGCAGAAGAAAATACAACTGAATTGGCGCCTGCTTACCTTCACATCCGGGTTCTTATTCCAACACAGGAGAAGTTCGCTGTCCATTGTAAGTGAAGGAAGTTTGAGCCTCTCAGGTGTACTGGAACGAGAACCTGGAAGAGAACAGGCGCGGATCCCGGACACCACCAGCTGGGGACCTATAGATAAGCCTACTTTTTTTCCTGCAGCCTGGCCCCACTTCAAATGAATGCAAACCCTTCTAAGTAGAAATAATTTTCCACGGCATGCTACACCACAGGCTGCCATCATTCCCAGCTGGGAACTTGTTGATAAAATGTAATATTCCACAGTCGTGGTTCATTGGGCAGGAAACACAAAGAGCAATGAGCCTCTAGCTATGCCTCTTCTCATGCATTACCCCTTCAGGCCTAAAACATACTTGCCAACTCTCCCTCTTCTTCTAGGAGTCTCCTGCAAACCAGAAAGCAAAAATAATGAGATTTATGAAACTCCCCTCCCCCCTCAAAAAAGATATTCCTGGCAGAATATGGGCACAGCTATGTGAATATGGTGCCTTCTTGGGGGAAGGGGCTTAAACGTACTTGCCAACTTTTGGAAGTGGCCTTAAGGGAGATTTTGAATTAAAGCTTGCCGACTTTATGGTTTTAGTGGGCCAAACCCCCTTTTTTAAATAACACCCCCTCTTTTGCACAAAGTCACACCCCCTTGCCACATCTGCGTAACAGCTTTGGAAGAAAGCTGATAAGGAGATGAGCTATCCTTAGCTTTAATGGACGTTGGATCTCCTAACCAGCATCCAAACTGAGTAACAGCACATCAATCAGCTTTCCTTCAGAGCTGAGCTCCAATGTGATCCGTATGAATGTATGCAAGTGATGTCAGGGCAGCGTCTCATGATGCTTTACCCTGGCACCACCACTATATACAGAGCAACCCACAGCCAATAAGAAAAAGTACTCAGATGTATAAAGTGGTTTAGCTGCCATATAGGCTTAAACTGTGACAATGATGGTCACGCACACCATTAGGATCGAAGTTACAGTGGGTGCTAGTGAGAAGGGCGGGTCTCGCCAGACTATAGTTTAGGTTATTGACTCACTGCACACCAAAAGGGTATAATGCATATAAAGTGTATTTATTTACAAGAGGCGCAGAACATGCTCAAATTACATGGATGAACATACTCAACAAGTGCTTTACAAATATTTTATATAGATTATTTTAGATCTTGGCGAAACTGATGTCAGTATAGTCGACGTTTCGGCGGACGCCTTTATCATGTGACATCTGTGGTGAGAGAGGAAATGCAGTGAACAATGGTATACAACAGAATATGAAGTGGAAAAATATAAGGATAATGGGAGAGTTGATATAGCAGTGAAAAAAATAAGGTAAAAGGAAGGTAAATATCTTACCTACAATGATAAATATATGAGGTAATGGGAGTAATATCAGAGCAGGAAGCGCAAACAGTAGTAAGCTAAAGGAATAAAAAGACAAGGTACTAAGTACATGGATAGATAATCATATGGATACACGCTGACAGTTAGAAATTATGGTAATAATGAATGAGCCTACCAAGGTAATATCCAGCTTAAGTAGTGGGGAAAAGCAATCCCAAGGGAAATGCTGGCGATGTCCAGGCACTAAAACAGAAGCAGGAGTAAGAAAGGAGCATATCCTAATAATAAAGCATGGCTCATTCATTCACTTTATATGCATTATACCCTTTTGGTGTGCAGTGAATAACCTAAGCCAAATAGCCTTAGGCTAAAACCGACCAAACATTGTCAACTTGTGACTACGTTTTTCCCCTTTTCAGCTATATATGCTGCACTAGTTTATATAGTGCACGGCACATTTTTGGAGCATTTTTTCAGCACGTTTTTCACCCTGGCTATTAATTTGTAATGGGTGGAAACCTCACCCAAAACCTCATCCAAAACCTCTTCTGAAGAAGCACGTTTCAGGCAAGGTTTTGATACTGAAACCAGCATCCAAACAGCATCCAAATAAGCCATGGGAACATACCCTAATAGACATGCCTAAAAGTGTATTCTAAAAGTTACCAGTACTTGATATGGCAGGTACAAATAAAATACCGGCACTGGCCCCCGGCAGTAAAACCGTCACTGCCGGTGGTTTACCAGATTGTTGGCAAATCTTCCATAGCAGGAGATTTACCAACTCTTCAGGGAGATGGGGAGTACTCGCCCGTTTCAGGGAGTCTCACTGACGATCAAGGAGAGTTGGTAAGTATGGGCTTAAAGGGGATGTCTCGCTACAACGATTGGGTTTTAATTAAAAGATCTTTAAAAAACAAGCAGCTTTGCAATATATGTTCATTACAAATGTCCTACTGATTTTGAGTTATCCCTGGTAGTAGTGCATCAGCTCCTCCAATCACTATAGCCACCGACCTGTTGATTTTTCTCTCACTGGCTGTCAGTGCTGGTGACTCATCAGCTACTCAATA
This sequence comes from Phyllomedusa bahiana, assembly GCA_025379985.1. Classification (NCBI taxonomy): domain Eukaryota; kingdom Metazoa; phylum Chordata; class Amphibia; order Anura; family Hylidae; genus Phyllomedusa; species Phyllomedusa bahiana. The sequence continues at coordinate 183,229 of JAODAL010002556.1, forward strand.
CAGGTCAGAGCACAGAGCCCCTCCCGCACAGTAGGAGGCCACTTGTGATGCTTCTGTAGGGGAGAGGGAGGGAGAGGGAGGGCTCTGGTTTCTGTGTCTGTGTAGCTGCCTGGATTAACCCTGTGTGTGCCTGCTCCCTCCTGGTCTATACACAGATTGAGGAGAGCAGAGGTGAGGCTGATCTGTGGTCATTACGATGTGACAGCAGTGAAGTGTGTTACTATAATCATGATGTGTCTGTGGAGCTTTGACTATACTAATAGAACAGATCAGGGGGGCATGTGCTCTGCTGTATTAGTGACACATGGTCATAATAGTAACACATTTCACAGCTCCCCTGTGTCTGTTCTGATGGGATGACAGTGTATGTGTTTATTTTGATGATTGAGATGTTCGTCGAGATTTGTATGCTAAGCAGGGGTATAGGAACCTTTACATCCCCCCCTGCTCTGCTATTAGCATACACAGCTTCACAGACTTCTGGCTCCATAGCCACTCATAGATCAGCCCTCTCCCTGCTGTATCCTGACTCTGTGGAGAGGAGCAGCAAGAGCTCGGCACAGCAGCAGCACAATGCAGCTGATCCAGCTGTGAGGAGGCGCCAGCAGACCTAGGCAGGCCCACACAGGGTTAACTCTGGCAGCAAACCCCCTCGCCCTCCCCCTGCTGTATAGAAGTTACTGCAGTCAGAGGAGCAGAGCTGTCTGTGTGCTGAGGGGAGGGGGTAAGGGGGAGGAGAAGAGGCAGACAAGAAGTACGTCCCTGAATTCAAAAATCCTATGGTGCCAGACACACTGAGGTAGGCTGAAAGCCTGTAGTGAGACGACTCCTTTAACTCTGCTGGCGTGGGAGAGAAAAGTTTGCCCAAGTTTCACCTAAGATAAGATACCAATTTTTCCTACAGTGTTCCTTTGGGTTTCATTGACACAGAAATTGTTAATAGCGTCAGCTATTATACCCTGTTTCCCGAAAATAAGACAGTCTTATATTAATTTTTGCTCCTAAAGGCGAGCTAAGACTTATTTTTAGGGGGTTTCTTATTTTTCCATGAACAAGAATTCACATTTATTGTTGAGCAAAACATCAACCTGTATTAATATATTGTAGTGATTTCATCACAAAGATCAGCATAAGCAGCCAAACTCTGAATTACATAAAAAAATGCACTTGGTCTTATTTTCAGGGGATGTCTTATTTTCGGAGAAACAGGGTAGAGAACAGTATTCTCAATCACTCAGCCCATACTAGACACATCCGAGTTCTACTTCTAAGGAAATAATCTTCCTTCAGTTTCTTCTTTTCAGACAAACTAGGTCACCAGGACACGTGTGACCATCTCAGACAGCAGCTGAGTACGTGCTCAAGCCTGGCCTTGACTAAGGACCCCTGTAGCCACATATTCTTGCCTTGTTAAATGCCTAAGGTTGGCAGCAATTATTACCGAGCAATGTTGGCTGCAATTGTAAGTGATGGAAAAATAATGGTGGCTCTTTTGTAAAATAGATTGTTATATCTCGGGGGGAGGGTAGTTTTTTTTTTTTCCAGGCGATAACAAAACAACCTTGATGCATATCATTTAAATGTGCCGTTATTCTTATTCTCTTCTCGTCGTAATTGCAGAGTATATTTCTTTCACATCTGAAATAAAATGATTAAAGCTTTGAAAGTGATCCTGCAAACTGCTTTGCTCAACAGTTATCACATTCATCCTTGGTTAATTTGGCACTCTGTCTAAATACATGAAATGCACTTCAAGTTAAGCTGCATAATCAGCTTGAGATATTTGGCTTTTACAGAAATCAGAGGCATTTTTTGTTATGTGTTTTTTATTTCTTCTTCTGAAACAAAAGTGTATTTTCTTTCAAATTTGTATTTCTTATTTCAATATATATTTTCTTATTTTTTTCTTATTATTATTAGTATTATCCTTATGGTATGGTAATCTCAAAGACCTAGAGTTCATGGCATGTGCCAGACTTATTTTGGTTTCTTTACCAACTTCAATGGAGACATATATGGAACTAGGTGGATCAAAGTTCATTTTCTCATCTATTTTTCAGTGTATAATGCGTCCGAATGTATGAAAGTGGTTTTTATGTGCTCATAAATAGCATCTAAAGTTCCCAGCGCCTCGCATGTGTGTTTGGCACATTACGGAACTTAGGTGCATTAGTAATGCCCCAAACATGTATAAAGGCTATAGATAGACTGGAAATAAGAGAAAAAGTCATTAGAATAGCATGTCAGTGATAGAAACTATGGTACTGATCTTGCCTGGTGAACCACAGATCCCAGCAAGACCTGTGGTGTGCCGGCTCTTGCTATATGTAGAATAAATGGTGAGAGCAGCAAAAATAAATTTCAAATTTAATGTAGTAAAGATTAAAAATTGAAAAAATCTGATCATCATCATCAGTGGGTTATTTAATGTAAAATTAGTTTTAGATTCTATTAATTTTCAATACATTTCATAGGAGATATTTTTATATTTTTGGGATATTATATATTTTATATTAATTTTATATGATCACATTTTTTATTAAATTTAAATAATTTAATTTTATACAGTTTGATAATTATCAGAAATTACTTTTTATTATTGTACTGGTGGAAGTTGAGAAATATTGGACATTTTTTCCCCTAACAGCAAATCTAGCTCCACTGCGGCTCCTCAGGCAGGCCACATTGAGATAGGTCTGCCTGCCTGAGCAGTAATGCGCCTAGTTTTACCGAACCCCATTCATATATGTGTCTAATATTACGAGTGTGGTGCGACGCCCCCAGAACGCCACCTCATAGGTGCATTAAAAAGTGTTGAGTCTTACGAACAATGCGTCTAACACATTCATTTGGCGCATTATGCATCGCAGCCGCTCCCTTTGGCGCATTTTACACCAGAAAGGGGTGAAGAACCCAATCATACAGGTCTTCCCAAGAGTTTGAAAAGTGTCAGGCATAACAGTTTGTGGATCCTGGGGGGCTACAGAACTGCAGCAATGGAAGACCAGGAGGTGAGTATGAAATTATTTTTATATTTTTCCCCATCCTAGCCCCATTTAACATCACACTGGAACCTTCCTGTAAGGTATTTGAAAGTACAATATATGTGTATAGGTATACTGCTGAACCAATAGATAATTTATTGGCATGTGGCTGTGATTGCAAGCTATGTATCTGAGTATATAGTCATCATTAAGAAATGCTCCATTACCCCTTAGATGTCACAGTCAATAGCAAGTGTGGCACCTCAGGAGTTTTGACAGAGGAAGACAGAAGTGACTCCTTTAATCAGCCTACTGGTGCCATAATGAGTGCCCTAACAAAGGAGCCCTAACAGAGGCGAGCCCTGAGATCTGCCATAAGTCGAACTCTACAGCGTAATAGCTGGTCCACCAGTGTAACATTGACAGGCAATAATTATTTTGGAATAATAAGTATTTCAAAGCCCTCTATTAGTGATGAAATAACTGCGGCTTTAAAGGGGGTTTCTCACTACAAAAATTAGCTTTCAACATATAGGGACCAGTAATTGAAAACTTCTAAATACATTGGTCTTTTGATTTTACTTTAGTCATGAGATGAGAGAGATTTTATCTACTCTGAATACACACAGGTTTCAATGGTTACCTGACCATAACTCTGCCATCTGATTAGAACAGAGAGAAGGGAGTGATGTCACCATGAATGGAGCTCACGCTAGAGCAAAATAGTTATCTCTAACAAGATCAGAGATATTTTTGCTTACAGATAAGCGATTGTTTTACTCCTCACAGCACCTGTAGCTTGTTTACTGAAGTTTAGCTCTCCTGCATCGCTCTTTGCAGTGATTTAGCTAGTTACAGAAAAACTAAATATGCTAATCACTGCTATAGAACCACCCACAGCGTGACAAGACCACAGTGAAAGAAAACCTGGCTGTGACTCTCTATCTACAAAAACATTCGTAAATTTAGTTTACTTTTTTTATTTGTTTAAAAGTTTAAAAAAGAGCCATAGCTATTTTATTATTCTATTTATTTTTTTTTAAAGAATTTTCTTGTTCGAAATTGAAAAAAATGCTATAGCTATATAGATATATAGATATACCTATAGATATACACATACTGCTTGGTGAACAGTGTACAAACATTACACAAAACAAATTAATGGTGAAATTGCAATTATTTTCAATTTCTCCCAAAAAATTATTTAAAAAATAAATAGAATAATAAAATAGTTATGGCTCTTGAACTAAATTGAAAATTGCTGATCTTAAGGTATTGCTTGTTATTGGTAATTATTTCTGTTAAAATTCAAAAGATGCAGAAACAAAAGATGTCATGTTCCTTTTTTGAATTGGATTCTACATTGATTCCATGATGGTTTGCTGGATTCTGAGTCTAGTAGTTACTGATTTCCCTGCAAAAATGTTTAAAAATCCACATACACAATTTAAAGTCCAAATCTAAAATTCATTCGGAAATGTGCGGATTGTAGGTGCTGGTTACACCCATATTCCACCTCAAACTTTTTCTTGATGAAAAAATCTTTAGGAAGAAGTGGAAGCTAAAGGTTATTTGATCTAACAGCGCGGCCACGGGGCAAATGATGCATTACACAATTAACATTAAAATCAGAGAAGGAGACATTCTTTACTCTTGGTCCTCAAGGGGAGTCCTAAATGGAGGACTCATTATATCCTGTAGGATACTTAAAAGTGGGTTTTCTAACCAGATTTTTTTCTTATATGCTTAAAGGCAGGAAGAAATCTTGCAAAAAAATAATCAAGGACCAAACATTCTAGAAAAGTGATTTTCAGATAGGAATGTGATCATGCGTAGATAAAAGGACCATTTCAGGTTGTGTTATATCGCTCGTCAATTAACGGCACATAAGTCGCTGTGGACTTCAATTCTCTCCACACAATTTCAAATTACCATACTCGTGACACTCTTATCTAAGACTCACAGTTAATTTATGCACACATCTTGCTTGATATAAATTGACCATGAACAATTCTCATTCACCTTGATAGAAATGCTAAGATTGGAATTAGGTGGAAGAACACAAGGAAAGAGGCGAAGCTTCATAAATTACTCAATAGACCAAAAATAAAAGTATTTTTTTGCTGTAAAAGGTGATCTGATTTTTCCATGGCCGTTGCTCTCAGCTGCAGCTGCATAATGAAGCATTTAGAAACGAGTGCGATGGGAGGTTTGTGCATTTTCTCCAGTCGGATATAATATGTGATGTTAGAGAACACATTACTCAATGTCCAGTTTGGGGCCTGTGATATTATAATTATTATTCATTTAAATCACCATTAATCCTCGGGAGCAGCACATTCGAGGGGGTTTACATACATAACATAGGTCCAAACAAGGTACAGTGGAAACAGTAAATGACTAACAGCTGGTACAGAGGAGAGAGGACCCTGCCCGTGAAGGCTTAAAATCTATGAGGAAGGAGGACAGACAGAAGGTGAGGGTCAGACATGTTTGTGGGGTGGAGTAGCAGCACCGGGGTTATTGAAGGTTATAGGTAGAGATGGGCGAATTTCTCAAAAATTCGTTTCGGTCCGAATTACATCGGCACGAATCGCATTAAAAAACAGCTATTTCCAGGCTGCACAGAGCCTGCAGGGTGCTTTAGAACATTGTGCCATGCTTAAATATGCAGAGGGACCTTGGTTTGGTCTTCATACAATGTTGTGTTTTAGTATGACACGCAGATGACTGCCGCCGCTCTTAGAATCGCTTCACTATAAAATTCCCTGGGCACTTAAGAGGGCAAAACTAACCAAAAAACTCAAGCGGGAATGTAGCCTGATAAAGTCATGCCAGCGAAAGCTGGAAAAAAACAAGCTGAGGGCTCAGGTGGCAACATTAGTGACAGAGTGTGGAGGTGACGGCGGCAGCCACAGCAGCATGAGGTCAGAGAGTGGCACAATGACATTCTGGAGGTGGCAAAAACAGGAATAGGCCACTGAGTGGCACAATGACACAGTGTGGCAAGCACGACAGCAGCCACAGCAGCAGCATGAGGTCAGACAGTGGCACAATGACATTCTGGAGGTGGAAAAACAGTAGTAGGCCACAGAGTGGCACAATGACACAGTGTGGAGGTCACGACAGCAGCAGCATGAGGTCAGGCAGTGGCACAATGACATTCTGGAGGTGGCAAAAGAGTAGTAGGCCACAGAGTGGCACAATGACAGAGAGTGGAGGTGACGGCAGCAGGAGCAGCATGAGGTCAGAGAGTGGCACAATGACATTCTGGAGGTGGCAAAAACTGGAGTAGGCCACAGAGTGGCCCAATGACACAGTGTGGAGGTCACGACAGCAGCCACAGCAGCAGCATGAGGTCAGGCAGTGGCACAATGACATTCTGGAGGTGGATAAAACAGGAGTAGGCCACAGAGTGGCACAATGACACAGTGTGGAGGTCACGGCATCAGCAGCAGGAGGTCAGACAGTGGCACAATGACATTCTGCAGGTGGGAAAACAGTAGTATGCCACAGAGTGGCACAATGACACAGTGTGGAGGTCACGACAGCAGCCACAGCAGCAGCATGAGGTCAGACAGTGGCACAATGACAGAGTGTGTAGGTCACGGCAGCAGCCACAGCAGCAGCATGAGGTCAGACAGTGGCACAATGACATTCTGGAGGTGGCAAAACAGTAGTAGGCCACAGAGTGGCACAATGACAGAGAGTGGAGGTGACGGCGGCAGCCACAGCAGCAGCATGAGGTCAGGCAGTGGCACAATGACATTCTGGAGGTGGCTAAAACAGGAGTAGGCCACAGAGTGGCACAATGACAGAGATTGTACGAGACGGCCGCAGCCACAGCAGCCGGATGTGTTGAGACAGTGGAACAATGACAGAGTGTGTAGGTCACGGCAGCAGCCACAGCAGCAGCATGAGGTCAGACAGTGGCACAATGACATTCTGGAGATGGCAAAAACAGTAGTAGGCCACAGAGTGGCACAATCACAGAGCGTGGAGGTGACGGCAGCAGCCACAGCAGCATGAGGTCAGACAGTGGCACAATGACATTCTGGAGGTGGGTGGCAATACCAGTCCCTGGTAAAGATGGTTGGTGGCAGATGGAGAAACTGTCAGCAGATGTGTGGCATCAGGCGGGTGGCGGCATCAGAATAGTGGCTGAGGCAGGTAATTTGAACCCAGACTCATTTCTCACAGTTTGGGTGAGGCGTCATGGCTGATGTAGTCTGACGCCTAAGGCATTGGTGTGTGGAAATCCTGGCCAATCCAGGCCTGATTCATCTTGACAAAGGTCAGTCGTTCCACATTTCCCGTGGACAAGCGGGTTCTCCTTGGGGTAACGATGGCCCCCGCCGCACTGAACACCCGCCCTGATGCCACACTACTGGCCAGGCAGGACAGCTTCTCCACTGCAAACTCGGCAAGTTGCGGCCATACATCCAGTTTGGCTGCCCAGTAGTCCAGTGGATCTTCAAACTGGGGTGGCAGAGTGCTGTCCAAGTAGGCCACCACCTGTTGGTTCAGGGACTTGCTCCAGGTCCTGCTGCTGCTGCTGGGGACTACCCTCCTCACTAGGCGGGTGAAGGAAGCTGCTCATCAGTGACTCCAGACTTAGGTTGCTGCTGATGGAGCTGGTACTGCTCCTACCCCCCCCACCTTCCCCCAGCAGCCGCGGCAGCAGTACGTGAGCGCTGAGGAACCCTCCATTCAGACCTACCAGAGGAGGGACGATGCCGCACATAGGCAGCGGGCAACTGACTACGGAGGATTTCCCTATAGTATTTGAGTTTGTCCTCCCTCTAAATAGCTGGGAAAAAGGCTCCCATTTTGGACCGGTAGCGAGGGTCCAATAGGGAGGAGAGCCAGAAGTCATCCCTTTGCCGTATGCTGACTCTTCGGCTGTCACTAGCCAGGCAAATCAGCATGCTGCAGGCCATCTGCACAAGTGACTCCGAGGGGCTCCCTGCCTCCATCTCCACTGTATACTGCCACGTTGCTTGCGGGTCATCTGCCTCATCTTCCTCATCTCCATCTACCTCCTCCAGCTGCTCCTGCTCCTCCTCTCTTGTCTCCTGGGTAGAAAATCCACTAATTTCACCAGACAATGCTGCTCCAATGTCCTCCTCCTCCTCCTCCATTTCAGTCCCCACCGGACTCATGTGGCCGCGAGATGTAGTCGCCACGTCTTCAGTCCCCTGCCCAGACGGATTTTTTTAGCATCTGTTCCAGAACATGAAGCAGTGGAATGACGTTATTCATCCCGTAGTCCTGGCGACTGACAAATAACGGTGGCCTCCTGAATGGCCTCAAAAAAACGTCAGGTGTCACGCATGAGCTGCCACTGGCTGACATCAAAGTTACACAGGGGAGTACTCCTGTCCGCCTGGATCATTAAAAAAATCGTTAATGGCCTTTCTCTGTTCATAAGTCGGTCCAACAGGTGCAGGCTGGAATTCCAGCGGGTGAAAACATCGCATATCAGAGTGTGTTGGGGGAGGCCGTTCTGCCGCTGCAACTCGAGGAGGGTGTTCCTGGCTTTGTAGGAATGATGAAGTGCATGCACAGTTTCCTGGCCATTTTCAGAATCGTCTGAAGATCGGTGGAAGACTTCAGGAACCTTTTCACAACCAGATTGAACACATGCACCATACAGGGCGCATGGACCATCCCTCCTCGGTGCAGCGCGGACACCATGTTCCTCCACTTATCCGTTACCATGGTTCCGATTTGCAGTTGGCTCGGAGAAAGCCACACATGGATTTCTTGCTGCATGACGTGGAGCAGTTCCTCCCCTGTGTGACTTTGTTCGCCGAGGCAAGCCAGGTGTAGAACTGCGTGACACCGCTGTGCCCTACACATGTGATATGATGGAGCAGTACTTGTGGAGGCAGAGATGGTGGTGGTGGTGGAGGAGGAGGAGGAGGCGGATATTGGCGCAGGAGCCGCAGTTTGACAACGTGGAGGAGAAAGCGGCGTCTCCTGTCCAAGTTGTTGGTGTGCCTGGGCCGGAAGCACATTCACCCAGTGGCCGTAAAGGACATGTACTGGCCCTGACCGTAGTTACAGCTCCAGACGTCCGCGCTGACGTGCACCTTGGAACAAACCGATAAGCTTAAGGACTGGCCCACCTTCTGTTCTACATATTTATGAAGTGCTGGTTGCTTTTTTGGAAAAGAAATTCGGTTTGGAAAACCCCACTCACCGGCACAACCCCTTTAGTTCTCTGAACGGTCAGAGCCACCCTTTGGAAAAGGGGGGGGGGCATACCCAAAACTTGGGGCAAAGGGGCAGGCATTTTTGCCCCTTTGGATGGTTTAACGTATATGTTGCCCCTTTTTCAAACGCCTGCTGAAAAGCTGGACCATGAGTGCAAAAGGGGCAGGAGCTCTGGCGGGAGAAAATGCAAAGAGAAACAGCTATTCTTCGAGGTGGTGGGCTTGACTGGCTGTTAATGGGATGCTGCCACTGGGCGCTGCTGCTGCTGTTGCGCGGTGGCAGGATGGACCCCCCATGGACCACCACATCTGAGCCCCGTTTCTCCCATGTGTTTACCCCCGGGCCCTGGTGCCCAAAGTTGCTCCTGGGACGCTTCACTTTCTGCCCCAAAAATTCTACATAAAACACCAAAAAAGGAGTGGATGTTTTTTGTGTGCAATATAAAATTTAACTTTTACTTCACAAATTTAAAATAATATGCGGGAGCATTTGACACATAAAACGAAACAATAGGGGCAAAATCAATAGTGCCAAAAAAACCCAAACTTAAACGATCACAGGGGGGCCCCGCACCGTGTCCCAAAATTAGGGCACTGCCCCGACAAGGGGGCCCCCCACTGTTGGGACTACCCCCCCTAATTCAATTTACCTTTCGTATGACCCTACAAGTCCCAACATGTTTTACCCACCACGGCTCTTTAGGGAACCCAAGCAGTGAAAGTAAATGTCTAAAAATAGAAAACAAAAGAAAAAAAG